>CM076572.1:23580871-23674122 GCA_034641835.2 Pinus albicaulis | reverse complement strand
TAGTGAATTAGACAGAAGTAAGAAAACAATTACTTCTTCAAAGCTAATTCGAATTTGGAGGGCTTAGGGGATTGGGGGTTAGGGGTTATGGGATTAGGGGTTAGGGGTTAAAGGCTAGGGTTTAGGGTGTTAAATGGGTTAGTGTTTTAGGGGTTTAAGGGGTTAAATGGGTTAGGCATTTAGAGGTTTATGGGATTTAGCAGTTAAGGACTTTAGCTAGGGGTTAGGGGTTAAGGGGTTAAGGGGTTAGAGTTTTAGGGTTTAGGGGTTTAAATGGGTTATAGGGATTTATAGGTTTAGGGGGTTAGGGGATTTAGTAATTAAGGATTTTGGGGTTAAGGGTTAGGGTAGGGGGTTAAACGGGTTAGGGTTTTAAGGGGTTAAATGGGTTAGGGGTTAAGGGTTTAAGTGTTAGTGGTTAAGGGTTTAGAGGTTTAAGGTTTAGGGGTTTAGAGGTTTATTTTGTAGGGGGGTAAATGGGTTAGGGGTTGGGAATTAGGCGTTGGGTTAAGGGTTTATAGGTTTATGGTTTACGGGTTGGGTTAAGGGTTTAGAGGTTTATGGTTTAGGGGTTAAATGGGTTAGGGGTTTAGAGGTTTAGGGAGTTAAATGGGTTAGGGGTTAAGGGGTTATAGGTTTAGGGTTTAGGGGGTTAAATGGGTTAGGGGTATTGGGGGTTATGGGATTTAGCATTTAAGGATTTTAGGGGTTAGAAGTTAGGGGCTAATGGGGTTAGCTTTTAGGGGGTTAGATGGGCTAGGGGTCAGGAATTAGGGTTTAAGGGGTTAGGGTTAAGGGTTTAATGGTTTATGGTTTAAGGGGTTAGTGGTTAAGGGTTTATAGGTTCAAGGTTTAAGGGGTTAAATGGGTTAGGGGTTTACTAGGGGTTTAGGAGGTTAAATGGGTTAGGGGTTAAGGGTTTAGATTTTTATGGTTTATGGGTTAAATGGGTTAGTGGTTTATAGGTTTAGGGTGTTAAATGGGTTAGGTTTTTAGGGGTTTAGGGGGTTAAATGGGTTGGGTGTTGGGAATTAGTGTTTAAGGGGTTAGGGGTTAAGGGTTAGAGGTTTAGGGGGTTAAATGGGTTAGGCATTTATAGGTTTAGGGGCTTAGGGGATTTAGCAGTTAAGGATTTTAGCTAGGGGTTAGGGGTTAATGGGTTAAGGCATTAGAGGTTTAGGTTTTAGGGGTTTAAATGGGTTAAATGGGTTTAAATGTTTAGGGCGTTAGTGGATTTAGTAGTTAAGGTTTTTTTGGGTTAAGGGTTAGGGTAGGGGGTCAAATGGGTTAGGTTTTTAGGGGGTTAAATGGGTTAGGGGTTAAGGGTTTCAGGGTTAGTGGTTAACGGTTTAGAGGTTTAGTTTTTAGGGGTTAAATGGGTTAGGGGTTTATAGGTTCATTGTTTAGGGGGTTAAATGGGTTAGGTGTTAAGGGGTTATATGCTTAGGGTTTAGGGGGTTAAATGGGTTAGGGGTTAAGGGTTAAGGGTTTAGAGGTTTAAGGTTTAGGGGTTTAATGGGTTAGGGGTTTAAAGTTTTAGGGGGTTAAATGGGTTAGGGTTTAGGGGGTTAAATGGGTTAGGGGTTTAGGGGGTTAGGGGATTTAGCAGTTAAGGATTTTAGGGGTTAGAAGATAGGGGCTAATGGGGGTTAAATGGGTTAGGGGTTAAGGGTTAAGGGTTTAGAGGTTTAAGGTTTAGGGGTTTAATGGGCTAGGGGTTTAAAGGTTTAGGGGGTTAAATGGGTTAAGGTTTAGGGGGTTAAATGGGTTAGGGGTTTAGGGGGTTAAATGGGTTAGGGGTTTAGGGGGTTAGGGGATTTAGCAGTTAAGGATTTTAGGGGTTAGAAGATAGGGGCTAATGGGGTTAGGTTTTAGGGGGTTAGATGGGTTAAGGGTTGGGAATTAGGGTTTAAGGGGTTAGGGTTAAGGGTTTAATGGTTTAGGGTTTAAGGGTTTAGGGGTTAAGGGTTTATAAGTTTAGGGTTTAGGGGGTTAAATGGGTTAGGGTTTTACTAGGGGTTTAAGGGGTTAAATAGGTTAGGGGTTAAAGGTTTAGGGGTTAGGGGTTAAGGGTTTAGAGGTTTATGGTTTAGGGGTTAAATGAGTTAGGGGTTTAGAGGTTTAGGGTGTTAAATGGGTTAGGGGTTGGGAATTAGTGTTTAAGGGTTTAGGGGTTAAGATGATAGTTTCATTGGTCTATGTTTGTGCACATTAGTTTCTTATTCTTTGCGTCTCAATGTAAAAATTTTGTAAGTATTGTTTCTTTTTTCCATGTCTTCTTTATTTATTAATTTATATAGAATTTTTTAGCCTTTGCTTTACATTTATTAATGAAAATGTCTATCGCAATCAAACCAAACGTATGTTCAATAGAGGGAAGGATATAATGAGAGGATTGGAGGGTAGAGAGAGAGAGGGGGGGAGGGAGATTGGGGAAGAGAGAGGGAGGTATAAGGAGAGAAAGGGAGAGAGAAGAATGACAAGAGATAGGAATTAAGAGAGAGGAACCTGTATCATAGAAGAAATAATATGTGACCAAATTACTCTATATGGATATGAGAGGTAGGGGAACCATACCTACCTACTCAATGTCTAAACCAAATGTGGTGTAAATGTCTGTAATGGTGGTCGATTATACGAGGAGAGAATTTTATGACGAGGCACTAGATTTTAGGGCAGTTGCAATTTAGCATTTTTTATACGACCACCCTCACACGACCCAACCCAACCCGACCCAACCCACCCAAACGTGTCTCCAAATATAACCATGCTATCCCATTAGAAAACTGGGACAACTATCTTAAGAGGTTGTATGACTCTCCTGACACTATGGGCACTAGCTTAATCACTCCAATTAAGGATGATGTATTCTCTCTTCACGACATTGAGTCTGGTATTAATAATCTTTCTAATGGGAAAGATAAATATATTAAAGGATACGAAGCTTAGATCCTTAAAATGGGAAGATCTATCCTCACTCCTTATCTCCACAAGCTTCTTAATTGGGCTGTAACCCATGGCTTCCCTTGGATTTCGATGCAAAGCCTTATTGTACCTATATTTGAAAATGGGGACAAGAGTGTTCCATCCAAATACAAGACCATTATGGTTATCCATATCCTAACCAAGCTTTATGAGCTCATTTTGGAGAAGAAGCTTAGCCTTTGGCTTGAAAGCCCAGGAAAAACAGCTAAAGGACAAGCTAGTTTTAGGAGACATCGCTCGACTATTGACCATATAGTAACTCTTAGAATCACTGCGGAGGAATGTTGAAATAGTAAAGTTGATCTCTTATGTTTCTTTGTGGATTTTAGAAAATATTTCGACACTGTCCCTCGAGATAAACTTTGGGAGAGACTTAAAGAGATCATGGTCTCTCATGAGCTGAGGATTTTTGTGATCCGTCTCTACGAGACCGTCACTGCCAATATTAAGACCAACGAGGGGTGGTATAAATATATTAAATGAAATATTGAAGTTAAGCAAGGGTGTCCCCTATCCCCTACCCTTTTTGGCATATACATTAATAAGTTAGATGAGTGTTTGGAATCTGCGGGGTGCAAGGGCACCAACTTGCTGGTGTTATCAATACTCTTCTCCTCTATGCCGATGATATTGTTATTCTTTCATAAAGCCATGATGACCTTGACAAGCAGCTCCAGATTCTTCATGAATACTACTCCAATATGGGTATGACAGTTAATACCGAGATCACTAAAGTCATGATCATTAAATACAAAATTATCACCCATGGTAGTTTCGTGGATAATAACCGGTGCTTAGAGCAGGTTTCCTCTTATAATTATTTGGGCATTGACTTCCCTCATCATCACAAATGGAATTATAGCTTCGAGAAAAGGACAATTAGGGGCTAGAAAGATTATTATGAGCTTGAAAATAATTGTAAGTCAGTCGATATTTACATTTGGAGTAAAAAGAGGTTCCTCTTTGAGACCCTTGTCACCCATGTTGTCTTCTATGAATATGGAGTTTGGGGTTGCAGTATATCTAGAGGTTCATGGAGGAATATTGAGATGATTCAAAAGAAATTCATAACCTACAACCTTAATATTAAGGAAAATACTCGCTATCCTATCCTCTTGATTGAATCTAGTTTTCCCCCCATTGATAGTAGGACTATGTTTAGATATCTAATGTATAAGAAATAGCTTGAACACATGGAATAAAAAAGGCTCCTTAAAATTGCTTCTAACTGTAGTCAAAACCCTCACCTTCAGCTCAAGCGCGGGTGGCATAAGGATGCCCAGTCTTGGCTCAACCATTGGGGAATTAAGGAGGAGCTCAATATGGGAAGCAAATATAATATCAAAAATACTATCACGTCCAAGTTTAAGGACAAGTTGTGGGAGGATCAGGAGCTAGAGGTTAAAAGGAAGCTAAGATACTATAAGGAAGTGATCAACCCCACCATTTATAATCAAAATTATCTCTCTGTGTTGTCCAACGATAAGAAAAAAAAGAAAATCACTAATATAATAAGTAATTCCCATGAGCTTCTGAGTGAGACTGGGCGGTGGTCCATTGACAAGTCCCCTTGGAACGATAAAATATGTCATATTTTTTATTCTAAGCTAGTGGAGGATATAAATAAATTCCTTTTAGACTACCCCACTCTTACTCACATTCACTCTCAATTCCTTACCATCTACCACACTTCCAATATTTTTGACATATTAATCCAACCCACCTATAGTGATCTTGGAGCACTTATTTCAGTTCTCTTCGACCATAGAAACAACATTTTGAAGAATCAAACTTAGATTCTTTCTCCTCTCTTAAGGTCCGATAGACTGCATTGATCGTAGCGGACGGTAACCGTGATCATCATCATAATATATATAACTGTTTTTATATAAGATAAGAAATTATAATAATGTGTTATTGTTTTTTAATTGTATTTTCTTAAACTTTTAATTTTTTTGTTATTTTAATTTCTAGATGTGTTTTTTATTAATTGTCGTTAATAATTGGTTAGTAATTTTCAATATTATTTATTTTTTGTTTTCTAAAATATAAATATAAAAATAAATATTTATATTTAAAATTTAAAAAATGAGATATTTTCTTTGAAAAAAGTTAATTAATTGTATTGAAAAATAATAATGTTGAGGCATTTAGCCTATTTTTTTTAATAAACTTTAATCAACAAAGAATTGATTACTTATTTTCTTTTTTTACTTATTTAAAAAAGAGATTTTTAAAAAGTATCAAATTTAAGTTTAGATGTGTGAGTATGAACTGATTTATATGGAGAATTTCCATAAGAGATTAATCAAAAGGTTGAAAATTATTATATTTTAATAAGCTTTAGAGTGATGTTAAATTTTAGAATTTCATGATATTTTTTTTGGAACATAATTGAAAATGTTTTATACCATTTTCTATACTTACAAAATTTTATTGTGAGTGAATAAATATAGTTGAAAATGCTCTATACTATTTTTTATATAAAAAAATTATTGTCTATTAATACATTTTAATCATAGGAATTTGGCTTTTATGATTATAAAATGTGTATAATTTTTCTTTAGTGAAAATCATATGTAAGAAAATTTTATAAATACATTTTGAATCAACCAGTGTGATTCATCATAAAAACAAGATGAGAAATCTGATAAAGAACATGTTTAAGTAGATAAAAAAAACTCCAATTAACTATTGTAAAATAAAAACTAGTTTAAATACAAATTTGAGATTAACTATTTTAAAAAATATTATTTCTAAAAAACATCAAAATTAAAATTATTATATTTTAATAAACTTTGTAGCTTAACTTGTAAACCATGTTCAAAGATATGGAGCGTTAAAGCTAAAAAAACATCAACGTTTACTTGTAAATCAATACCTTGCTATAGAGATATAATGCCTCACCCAGAAAAAATGATATTAATTTGTAAATTATAAATAGCCTATAAATGTAAAATGATTTAAATATAAAACTTATAACCATTTAATACGTAAGTTTTCCCAATTACAATTACGGAAATAAATAGTTTGAGGTTTGAATGATTTGACATGCTTATTTCAAAACTTTTAACCAACATAAATATAATCTTAAAACAACTATTTACCCCTTATTGTGTCGGTACAACTTAAAGGGATTATTCATAAAATTACATCTGGGGACTGGAGGACCATTAGCGAATCCTTCCAACCAGTTTGTTCAATGTTTACCTATTAAGACAGAATGAATGCATGAGATTATGAGCTGTGTTCGATATTGTCATATCCCACTTTCCGACTTCTTGGAATGTTTTCCACAATAAACAATAAGTTCGCTCAGCCATATGAATTCTAAAGTTTGCTATAACTAGTAATCATGATTTCTATTACAAAGCGTCTAATCACATTTTTCTTGCGTAGAATCATTACCTTAAAGTTATCATTTTAAATATACAGGAACTGTATAGGCGTGCACAAGAATCAACCTCTCAGAGACTCATGAGCTTTGAGTGAATAGTAAGGGAATTAGGGACTCTCTGAATTGCCACAGTTTTATGTTAACAAGAGCGAGCTGATCAAGCTCACTTGGTAATGGAAGTAGAATATGATTAACAAAGCCATGATAACACAAGAAGAGGAACTCAACTTCACTTTGTAATGGAAAATATCTGGACTGCTTCGTCTTTGTTAATCATCATGTTCTTGATTCTCAGAATGTTCTCAATTGGTGCTGAGGTTACATTATTTCATATATCAAATTTGCTTGTATTTAACAATTTCATTCTATAAGTATTTATTATAGAAATTCTTGGCCATAATTTTATTTAGGTCATGCATTGGACCCATTGGATCCTGATGGCAATATCACTGTCAAATGGGACATTCTCTCCTAGACAGAGGATGGTTACAATGTAATAAATTTATAGTTTTTCTTGGTGGTTGTTTATGACTAGATTTTATAAATATTTTGGAAATTTCAAATATTTTATTTCACTTCTCTCCATGGAATACTCAAAATATTTTCAAATCCAGTAACATCTCTATTAACATGGTTATATGAGTACATCGTAATGAATTTTGCAGGTAATGGTGACCTTGTCTAATTATCAGCAATATCGACACATTGAGAATCCTGGATGGATATTAGGGTGGACATGGAAGCATAACGAAGTTATAAGGCACCTACTCAGTGCTGAAGAAATTGATCAAGGATATTGTTCTCACATTGAAGGATTTAACATTCCTCACTCCTACAAAAGAGATCCGAAGATAGTAGACATGTTGCCCGATGTCTCTTATTCTCTTAGAATAGCAAATTATTGCAGGGGTGGCATGTTATCTTCTCTTGTACAGAATCCGGAGAATGCTGTGTCCAATTTTAGAATGCGAGTAGGGAAATAAAGTCCGATTAATCCTAAAACCACAGTGGTTATGCCATCTAATTTTATCTTCAAACCACCTGATCCTGGCTATACTTGTAGTCGACCACAAGCTCAAAATTACAGCCGTTTCCTCTCTAGTGATGGATGAAGGAAAACCAAAGCCATAAGTTCAAATCCCAATACACTTCTTCTTTTGTGTTGTGCATATCGTTAGCCAATCTGTCGCAATTCTGACATTTTGCTCCAAATGTCGCAATAGCAACACTTAGCTCTAAGTGTCGCTATTGCGACATTTGGATCAAGCGTCAGAATTGCAACGGATTGGAGGAAAGTGTCGCAAGACTGGCACTTTCCTCCAATCCGTCATAATTCCTATGCTTTTCTCCAAACGTCGCAAGACTAAAATTTACCTCTAAGTGTCACAAGACCAACACTTTCCTCCAATCTGTTACAATTTTGATGCTTTTCAAAAACGTCGCAAGACCACATTTACCTCCAAGTGTTGCAATACCGACATTTGTCTCCAAACGTTGGTATAGCGACAGTTGTTGGCAGGATTTGAAAAATTGATAAAATTTGGGGAAATTTCCGACATTTGGTCAAAAGTGTCGGAACTAAAGTGTCGGAATTTCTGCCAAATGTACTAGTGTGGGTATTCTAATACCTAGGATAAGGCAACTTCCCTAGAGAACATACTAGTAATAAAATACTTTACTTATGTGTTTCCTGAGAATATACTAGGACTGCCCCTAAAACTAGATATTGAATTTACAATAGAATTGGTTCTTAGAGCAGCCTCAAAATCAAAATCTCCATATCGCATGAGTATACCTAAGAAAAATGAGCTAAAGTTGTAATTACAAGAAATTCTTCTCAAAGGGTACATCTGCCCATGCGTGTCACCCTAGAGAGCTCCCAAGTTGTTCGTTAGGAAAAAGGATGGCACTTTCAATATTTGCATTGATTATAGGAAACTTAACAAGCTAACGGTTAATAATAAATACTCACTACTTAGAATTAATTATTTGATTGCTCAGATTAAAGACACAAAAATATTCTCTAAGATATATTTACGATCAAGTTACCATCAAATTAGAGTGAAGGAGGAGGAAATTTGTAAGACATCATTTTGAACTCGTTATGTAAATTATGATTTTTTAGCCTTACCTTTCAGAATGACCAATGTGCTAGAAACATTGATGAATCTAATGCATGGAATTTTTAACCGATTTCCAAATATTTTTTTTTTTGATATTCATAGAAAATATGTTGGTTTATTCCAAAAATTTGGAGGAACATGAAGAACATATGCGAATGGTGTTGCAATATTTGTGGGAACATTATTTGTATGCTAAACAAAGCAAGTGTGAGTTCTATACGGACTAAACTCAGTACCTAGGACATGTCATTTCAGCTAAGGGTATAGTTGTTTGCCTTGAAAATATTTGAACCATTATGGAATGGTCAGTACCCAAAAATGTAGCAAATATATAATCCTTCATGGGTATGGGAGGATACTACCACCACTTTATTGACGGGTTTTCCCTAATTATTACCCTATTATATCCATGTAAAATAGAGGAAGGAATTTTAAATGGGCTAAAAATTGCTAGAGAAGTTTCAAGAAAATAAGGAAATAATTAACCACTACTCCATCTTAAAAATTGTTGATTTGAACAAGAAATTTGTGGTTTGCACAAAAACTTCTCAAGAAGCGATGGGGGGTGTTTATGCATGATGGACAAGTGATTGAATATTGATCGCAGAAGCTAAAGGAGAATGAGAAGGGATATTCCACTTATGATTTGGAATTAATTATTGTAGTCCATGCACTGAAATTATGGAGGAAATACTTGCTAGAAAACAGTTTTTACTAATGACATATCACCATATCCTAAGGAGTTATTTTACGTAGCCTAATTTGAATGGTCGTCAAGCGAGATCGAATTTTTTTCTAAATGAATTTGAATTCAACATTAAGCATCTAAAGGGAAAATAAAACTAGGTAGAAGATGTGTAAATTAGGAGGGTGCACTGCATGTATGAAATTTACTACAATCAAGTCACATTTAAATTTTTGGAACAGATTCAAGAGGCTACTCAAGAAGACATAGAATATAAGTTTTTATGGCAACAAGTCCATCAAAATAACAGTTCTAGAAGAAATATGAATATAGAAAAAATGAGGATCAACTGTTAACTTTTAAAGGGAAACTATATGTCCCCAACCATATTTCAGTAAGATAAATAATTTTGGATGAATTTCACTGAAGTCCTTATACTTCCAACCATGGTTATCAAACGTTGTTGACTGTGGTAAAAAAAATTACTTTTGGCGAGGAATGAGAAAATATATTGTGGAATATTTAGCTAAATGTTTGGAGTTATAACAAGCTAAATCTAAGCACAAACACCCCGTTGGACTACTCCATCCACTACCCATTCCAGAGTGGAAATGGGAAACAATTACACTTGATTTTATAACAGGACTACCTTGATCCAAGAGACATAACGATTCAATTATGGTAGTAGTGTACAAACTCAGCAAAACAACTTGTTGTATTATGGTGCAATATATATATATATATATATATATTCAAATCGATGATATTTTCAGGAAGGAGGTATTTCAATTACATGATATAACTAAGGTAGTTATATTGGATAGAGATGTAAAATTTACCTTCACATTTTGGAAGACTATCTTAACCGGATTGGGAGCTCAAGTGCAATTCAGTATTGCATACCATCCACAAAAAGATTGGAGGATCTAGTGCATAAACCAAGTAATTGAGGATATGTTAAGAATGTACGTAATGCAAAATCCTAAAAAATGGGAAGAATATTTACACTAGGTTGAATTTTCATATAACCACAGTTATCATGAACCTTTAAATATGAGCCTGTATGAAGTGCTATGTGGAAAATCTTGTAGAATACTTAGCAATTGGAATAGTCCTAAAGATAGAATAATGTTGGGGTCAAACATGTTAGTGGAAATGGAGAAAATTGTGAAGAATATCTGGAAGAACTTAGAAGTTGCTCAGGACCAACATGCGGCATATGTTGACAAGAAAAGAACCTATTGAGAATTTAATGTTGGATACCATGTTCATGTACATATTAAACCAAACCGAAGTAGCTTGAGATGGGGAACCTGTGCAGATTTGGCCCCTGAATTCTATGGTCCTTTTCAAATATTACAAATGATCGGAATAGTGTCATATCGATTGGAACTACCCAATCATGTAAGAGTTCATAATGAATTTCATGTCTCATTATTGAAACAATATTTATATGACCTTCAACATGTCATTCTTTGAGAATAAATTCAGGTAAATTTAAAAGGAAACTTAATTATGCATGTGTAATATGAATATAATTATTTGTATGTGCTAATTATAGTGTATTTTCGTGTGACAGGTAAAACTAGATGGAGAGTTCATGGTAGAGCCTCAGCGTATACTCGACTCGAGAGAAACAATGTTATGGAGGTGAGCCATCACCCAAGTTAAACTGCGATGGAGACACTTTAGACCAGAGGAGGCTACCTAGGACGATGAGGGCTTTATGCATGAAGCTTACCCTAACTAATTCAAGGAATAATGTAACACTAACAATGGTGTTAAGCTCTAGGGGGTATAATGTAACACCCCTCAAGAAATTGTGAATAATTGTGAGATACTTGCATTTAATTTTTCAATCTAAAAACTTATAGGCCAAATGGAAATCTAATGCGAATTTTGGATGATATAATTTGTGTTTATGTTTATTTAAAACAGACGATAACTAAGGGAATATTTGACTTCACCTAAGGGAACCTTAATATTAAATTCTTTTTACCAGATAGTTATGAATCAATTGACTTTCTTTCCCTGGAGGATAAAATATTATCTGAATAGAAAAGAGCCAAGGAAGGAAATTGTAGGAGGGTGTTAGAGTCATTAGGAAGAAAGAAATTTTATATGGAAACCTGCATGAAACGTTCTGAGGTTCAGGCAGGACGATGGCATGAGGTGGTCGAGCTGGAAAAAGATTCATTGGAAGCCTCAAGATTGTCATTACCTTGAAGTTGAACCTAGTGGATTGTGTTGCATGTGAGCCAACCCTATTAGGGTATTAATAAGGAATTTTTTATGGTATAAACATTCTCAGGGGAGAGAAAACGAAGTAATTTCCTTTCTGAATATTAGGTGGTGGTTACCCAATGAATTCGTAGATGAGTCTGAATAATACATAAGTATCTATATTTAACATAATACTGTGTAAAGTTCTATGACAATATTGTGTAAAGGTTTGTTCTTGATAAATCTCATGCATGAGTTGATTGAAGCTAGTTTAATTAATAAATATGTACGAGGAAAATAATTTGAGGAAGTTAGATTATAATTGTGTAATTATGCCGATATGCATCCCCCCTATTGAAATGCGGTACTTTAATGATTTTTCTAATTAATTTTTTTGATCTCATGGTCTAAATTGAAAGATGCCAGTATATTCTCGTCGTTGCCACTATATCAATGAATGAAAATCAAAATCCTGACTTCCTTGCATATCTAAATCATATGTTTAAACCTTGATTAAAATATTTTTTTACCAAATCAATATTAAAATTTTATTGTGCCTTTTATTTATCACCACGTATGATGATTAGAGAAAAAGAAAGAGAAATATCAAATTAAAAATAAAAATACATTGAAACTTGGCAGTTGTTAACTAAAACATGTCCCATAACCTAAAGTATGTGTTACTTTTGTGGTTGCCATAGCTGTAACGCTCCTAATTAAAATTAAATTTTAGGGAGGTTTTATTTATATTAAACATTGAAATTAAAAATATATTGAAACTTGGTTTTGTGCCTCTTATTCTAAGGTATGCCTCTTAATATAAGGTATGTGTTACGAAGTAAAACAATTGTGGGAGGTTTTATTTCTATTAAACATTTTATATGAAAATTGAAATTAAAAATACATTGAAAATTTAAATATCTATTGACCTTTTAATTATTTCCGCACTCTCCATTTACATTTTAATGTAACTATAATAGTATAGTTTTTTAATCTTTTGGTATGCAGTTTGTGTTTTTTTTCTCTTTATTAGGTTTTAATATAATAAGATAAATTTTATCATTAAATTTGTATTCAGTTTTGTTTTTGGGTTTAGTCTATTATTATTATTATTATTATTATTATTTTGTTTTAATTAATGTAGTAAAAATAATATTTTCTTTATAATAATATAATGTTTTATTAAGACTTTTATAATATTAATAATAGGTTTATTAAGTTTATAATAATATTAGTTTTTCATAGAAATTAGTTCTAATTATATAATAAAATAATAATTCTAATATTAATAATTAATAATTTATTATTATTATTATTATTATTATTATTATTTTTAATTGATTAATATTAATAAATAATTAATCAATATTAATACTAATTAACATTAATGTTAATATTAATAATAGTATTAACATTGATTAATAATATTATTTTTATTAATATTGATTAATTATTTATCAATATTATTAATATTAATTAATATTGATAATGTCAATATTAATATAATTGGTAGAATTAATATACTTAGAGTATTACGATAAAAGTATATATTAACCAACTATGTTTTATTTTTTTTTTATTTTATGGTTTTATATATCTATACTTTATAATATTAAGTTTCTCTAAATTTTAGTTTTTATATTTTTATAATATTATGTTAGATAATTTAGAACTCCAATATTAAAAACCCTACATTAATAAAAATTACATAAATAATATTAACATTTTAATATACATTAAAAATAATATTAATAATTAGTATTTAAATAATGATTATTATGATTTATATTAAAAACTATATTAATAATGAAAATGACATTTTAATTACTATCAAAAACAATATTATTAGGAACATTATTAATAATAATAGTAATATTATCGAAAACATCAGTAATACAATATTAATGATATTTATTTAAAATTAATGTTCATAATTATACTAATAATAATAAGTTTCACCCCCGGATGTGGGTGTTTAAGGAGGCAGGTACGCTGGCGCGTGGGGAGATATGGCGGGTCGGCATGTGGATTGGTGCCACCGCCACCCAGCTCATTGCACTACTCTGTATTTACTACCTTGCTCTCATTTTGAATGCCGCATTAACACAGCACGTCCTCCCGAGGCAGACTCACTGTATTTTAGACATGGAGCCTCAATTTCGCTACATTTCTGCTCTTCCTCTGCGAGCTAGTTGTTCCAAGGAGGCAGACGTGCCTTGGTCTCGGTCTGGCATTGGCAAGAGATGCGCTCTTGCTTGATGCTTTGAGTTGGAGCCTGGTATCCTTTCTACTCGCATCCCTCTCTGTAATTCCCAGTCCATTTCGCCTTTTTACTGTGCCTCTGCTCCTCTGGTTAACTCCCCCTCGCCATATTTGGAGGTCAGTACTCCCCGCCTCTGCTCAAGGGTCTTGAATGCCAACTGCATCATGCTAAGAATTCGACATCGTATGAGACCCAGAAGAGGGGCTAGTCGTGGTCAGACTGCCCGTTTTCCCTTCTCCTCTGAATCTGGTTCAACCTCTCACTCCTCTGAGTCTCTCTCTAGGCGTTATCCTGCTACTCGGAGTGGTCGAGGCCAGAGGTTCGATGTCTCTCTTTATGACCGGGGCCTTCCCCACACCATGCCTTCTATTTCTTCCCCTCCTACTTACTCCCACAATGTTCAATTCTGCTTTCCTTGTGCCATATGCAGCGCCACCATGATTTCCAATTTCACCGTCGACATTCATGCTGACATCGCGTAGGAGAATATTCAGGACTTGGGTGCGTCTAAGGAGAAAGGCTTCAACGATTTACTGCCCACTCCTCCTTTTTTCAATCTGAAGCAGGTAGACATCAGCAGCAGCGAGGTCCCTGGCAAATGCACCCCTGGCGGCCCGAGCAATGTCAAGGGTGGAGGTTCCACGAACAGCGATGAACGCCAGATGCAGGATGGAGACACCCATGACTATGGCTGCCCAATCATTGAAGAAAAACCCTCTGACTCACACGTTTCTTGAAAGCTTTTACACCTTCAGGTTTTTGATGGTTAACTGCAAGTCTGGGTCTGCTTTTTTGTGTTTCATGTCTCATGCTCTACCTTCTTTGGTCTTGGCTATTATGTCTCATAGCTGGTTTCCCCTGCGTGGGCGGCTTTTCCATGTTTGGCAGTGTCTCAACAGGGTTTTTGATCTAGTTTTTGTTAATTTCTGGTTAGTTTTAAGCTTTTCATTTAACAGATTACCGCTTCATTGGGCAAGAACTTCTGAGGCTAAGACCTCTCTGTAATTTTTGTATCAATAATAGGAGTAGACCAATTCAGGAAAAAAAAAGAAAAAAATAATAAGTTTCAAATATTATTAAGGTTTATTAAAATTATTAATAACATTTAAATAATAATAATAATATTAATAACATTTTATTAATAATATTAATATCATTAATTACTTTAATATTGTCAATATAACTCTTATTAACATTAATATTGATAAATAATATTAATAATGTTTTCTTTAAAATAATAAACAATTTATTTATTAATATTTTTTTTTTAAATTATATTCACTCCAAAAATATGATCATTAATATTATGTGATATTATTATTCAGACTAAAATTAACACTATTAATATAAATAGTACTAAGATCATTAGTGATAAATAACTTTATTGATAATAAAATTTACATTATTAATATAAATAACATTAAGATTATTTGTGATAAATAAAAATATTAAGATTTTCATTGTAATCATTCCAATGGAACATGGTAAAACAAACTCAACCATGTTCATATATGGTCAAACATTGCCATCATAGTTAATCATTGTCATTCATGCTCGAAAATACACAACCTTAGTTAGTCGTATTCAACCATAGTAGCCTATGGTCAAACGTCCTCAACCATAGTAACCTATGGTCATCCTTGGTCAACCATTGTAATCATTCTAATAAAATATGGAAAAACAAACTCAACCATGGTCATACACGGTCAAAAGTTTCCAAAAAAGTTAATCATTGTTACTCATTGTCACCCATGCTTGAGAATACACAACATTAATCAACCATATTTAATCATGGCTATTCTTCATAATACTAACCCTAGGGTTTAATATTATTCCATTGGGTTAATAATGTTCGGGTTTAATAAACCCTTGTGTTTATTAATATTTTCGGTTTATTCTATTAATCCAAAATATTTATAATCTAAATCCCGTGGGTTTATAATATTAATCCCAGCGTTTATAATACTAATACGAGGGTTAATAATATTTATTTGGGTTTATAATGCTAGGGTTAAATAAATCCCTGGGTGTATCAATCTTTCGAGTTTACAATATTAATCTCAAGAATTTATAATATGGATCCCTTGTGTTATAATATTTGTTGGGCCGTTAATATGTCATTATTATTATCACTTGTGAATGCTTATTCCACCCATTTCTACCATTCTTCATCACGCCATTTATTATAATTTATTATTTAAATCCATTTTATAAATGATTTATGCTCTTATGGATGAATATTATTTATCTTCCTTTATTTCTAATAAATTGATGATTATGAATTATTTTATCAATGATAGTTTTAATAAGTTGGTTATAACATTATTCATCATTTTTAGCCTCCAAGATAATTTCAGATTGAAGATTTGATCATTAAAAGTGCCAACTCAGAAACGCGCTGGAATAAGGAGTGACAGTTTTGCGGTTGAGATTCTGAGCAAATGAAGACGAATCTGGAAAATCCGGAACATGGGTTTTGTCTAGAACGGACCCAATTAACTTATTAAAGAACGGTTTGCCCAAATTCGGCCTGTGTTGAGAGATTCGCAGAGTTCTTTAAGCACGATTTTCTCAGTTCTGTTGTTGCGGCCATCCTCCAAATCTCAGCTGCAAAGCCAAATTCGCCTTCTTCTTGTTGATCAATTGGTTGGAAAAAATCTAATTTTGTAATAGAATCATGTTGTAATTATCTCCATTGTAACCACTCTCTGCTCTCTTTGTATTTAAATCAGAACAGAGATCAGAGAGGGAGAGGACTTCAGGGATGGATTCGAATGAAGGATTGAGAGGATGAATTAGAAATTCAGAATTGAGGATGGCAGCGAGAATGGATAATGGCTGAGAGTTGGAAAGATTTCTCGTTGTAATCCACTGTACCTATGCTTTGATATTTTAATACAAATCTGGTTGTTGTTCATTCTGTTCATCTGAAGTAACCCAGCAGTGTCTGCTGGCGGCTAAGGGCCCAGCCTCTGGTGGATTGTGCTGCTGCTGTATATTATATTCTTTGGTTTATGCGTGGTTTTTCTTATTAGCATTATTTGGTAATCTGATGTGTTGTTTAGTTTACATCACACGCTCTGTTATGCTTAATTTATTAAGGTTTCTAAAGACACAACTATTGTATTGACTCTGCATCGTATCTCTGTTCTTTTAAGTGTTGATCTTTACAGAATACTGTTGCTGTTTAATTACAGAGCCGCTGTGTTGTGCACTTGTTCATTAACATTACGGAATTTATCTTAGAAATTATATTTCCTTGCGATTGTTGAATTTATGAACGTTGCTGCTCCATTCTAAAAGACAGTCGTATTATTTATAACTAAGACTGACAAGTGGATTGCCAAGATCAGATTGCTGTTAAGGTGTGCCGTATGTTAAGTTATTATGCATTTGTATTTGGCTTTCCAGCGTTGTTTTATATCCTCTCATTAATCAATGCTGTTCTATTTCCTTGTGCTGTTCGATTTATTCTTAGAGTAAAGATTGCTATTAATTTGGCTTTGCTATTGTTCATTTCCATTAATTAGAGTTTGTTGTCTAGATTCTTTTAATTACAGTTTGCTGCCCATTTACTTTGTTGTTCTATTTTGCTATCTGCCGTTCCATTTACTTGCATTTGTTGTTTTGGTGTGAGAGACGATCTAAGGCTGTAGTGAGCTTCGGCATTCACTGTCTAGCTCCCAGACCCGTGGTCTATGCTCTAATTTCCTTTCCATCAGTTTCCAAAGGGATGGGCTATTGTTTTCAAACCCTTGACTGATACATTGCTTATTTTTCCAAATGCATGATTTAAAGCCTTAAAGTGCTTTGCTGTAAGTAGATTTTATTTCCAGCTTTCATTTACTTTTGGATTTTAAGCACTATACTGCAAAACATTACTCTTGAGTAAATAGCCGCCTCAGACTGAGTACACTCTTGGAATAAAAAGTCGTCCCTGGGTTGACAATTAATGTGAGGTAATTAGGAGTTACAAAGACACCTTTTTATCGCTCCACATTTTGGCGCCGTTGCCGGGGAGAGTGTAGCTATTTCTAAAGAGTAGTGTGAATCTGATGAGTGCCTGCTAGGGAAGAGTTGGATCTTAAAAACGGAAGGTAAGAACCTACGTGCGGAGCATGTAAAAGCCCTGCTCCACTGTCCGCTTTCCTAACAGATTTGTTGTTGCTTTGTTGGGTAGAAATAGATGTTTGAATTTTTGTGTGAATGACTAGGAAAAAATAGAAATTTTGAAAAATGAATTACATGATTTCATTCAAGTGGTGATGTAAGCACCACCCATTTCACTAACTAATTGACAGGAACATTGGAAGAAGGAGCTTTGAAGGAACACATGAAGAACATCTTATATTATGGTAAGAAATGGCTCACGTTTCTACTTTTGAATTTCCTATCAAAGATCTAGGAGGAGTGATACAAATGCACATAATTCCCCCATCTTTACCAAATTTTCATGGTTTAGCAAATGAAGATCCAGATACATTCTTATTTGAGTTCTAAATACTTTGTAGAGGATATGATTATTGTACTAATGATCAAAGATTGAAAGTGTTTCCTCTTACTCTAAAAGGAGCAGCTCTCCGATGGTTCATGAGCCTAGGTGGGAATTGCATCCAATCATGGGAGGACATGAAGAACATATTCTTGAAAAAGTACCAAGACTATTGCAAATCCAAAGAAAATATTTTCGGTATAATACAAGGGGAAGATGAAATTTTGGAGGATTATGTAGATCGATTTCATTATAACCTTCAAAAATCAAAGCATAAGCATTTGGAAAAAGAGATCTTAAAAACACTCATTCTTAAAGGAATCAAAGATGAATTTTTAGAACTCTTAAATCTGATAGGAAAAGGTGATGTTTTTCAGCTATCATATGATGATGTTTGTGAGTTGTGCATAAGGTATTCAAGAGGAATCTCCAAGGCTGGTAAGAATTCTAGAGATGTTTGTTCTTTGTTTTCCAAATCTGCTACAAGAATAGAGACATAAGAGCTGAAATCAATGATTTATTTGAAAATTTTAAAGTTGATTTTATTAGCTCTCTAAGCTCAAAATTGGACGTTTTGCAGGTTCATAAAAATGAAGAATTTGATGAAGTGTTTTTCCCTCATGACCGAAAGGAGCAGCCCATAGATACTCACTCTTCCTTATCTAGGATAGAAGTAGCATATCAAAGAGATAAGGAAGCTACAACAAGGTCAACAGGTATGGTTCAAAACACTTCTTCTCCATTCTCTTACTTGCATAATCCATTGTGGAATACTCATGTTCTAGGGCAGCCATGTCAATTTCAATATAACCACCAATCTTATCTACAAGTTTGGCATGGTTCACCTTATGATTGCATGACTACTCTCCCTCATTTTGTAGCACAAGCACATTCTCCATATTCTCCACCAGCTCTTTCACAACATCCTGCTTGCATATCAAATTTATCCACTCAACCCAACCAAACACATCATCACAATGCTCCATTCCATACACAATTTCCTGCTCAACTAATTCCACACCCTCACCACAATAAACTAGTACAACATGCTTACAATGTTGAACTGCCAAATTTACCCACCCTTCCCACCCATTCTATCTCACATGCGCCATTAGAGAAAACTTACAATGAGATTCAGAATGTTTCAAATTCAAAAATTGTAGAAGCTATGGAAGCAAATGAGGTTTCTTTTAGTATGCATCAACAAGTCATTTTAAAAGCTCAAGAACTTCATGATCTGATGGATATGAGAATTCAAGAAAGTAACGGATACATTGAAGATTGGTTTCACTCCATCACTTGTTTGCAACATTGCTCCACACTTCAACAATTTTTGACTCCATCTTTTCAAGGGAAGTTGGCTTCTCATACCCTAATTTTCATTAATATGCATTTTTCAAATTTGGGTATGTGTATACATGAAGCCTTATTTCGAAAATGGATCCACTGGAAGTACTCATATACGTAGTCATATTCATTTTTCAAATCAAAATAGGTTAGTATAAAACATAAAATAAATAAGGGAATAAATAAATGCATTTTGTTTTTATGTAAAACTAGTTGTTTTTTTGTTGCAACATGCTATGCAAATCAATATTGGTGATAATTTTTTAATTCATTTGTGTATGTAGATGAATTATAATGGAAATAATAGCTCTACAAACACTCATATTCATTTTTTATCACCAATTTGAAAAAATGCTTGAATATCATTTTTTTGGCTTGCGGGCTTGATGAACTTTCTGGAAAAATAGTCGGGACAGTCATGTTTTGAGGGACCAAAAATGAATATTTTTAAAACCTGTTTCTACCCTAGATAGCCCTTGATGTCTAATTTCTAACCCAATTTGAATCAGTCAATTTGGATTTGAAACGAAAAAGTTAGAACCAAAACATTGACCGGATGTCTAGCGGGCAGCTCAGGAACAGAGTTGGGACAGTCAGTTTTTGGAGGCCTAAATGACCATATTTTTAAAACCTGTTTCTACCCTAGATAGCCCTTGATTTCTACTTTCTAACCCAATTTGAATCAGTCAATTTGGATTTGAAACGAAAAAGTTAGAACCAAAACATTGACCGGATGTCTAGCGGGCAGCTCAGGAACAGAGTTGGGACAGTCAGTTTTTGGAGGCCTAAATGACCATATTTTTAAAACCTGTTTCTCTGGTAGATTTTCCTATGAATCTAGTTTCCAATGCAATTGGAATCACTCATTTTCGATATCTTATGGGGAAGTTATGATCAAAATACTGACTGTCTATCGTAAATCAGCACCCTTAAAACTCTGTTTTTCCGGATGTTCCTTACAGTATTTCACCTATCAATTCTTCTTTTCTTCAAAACCTGTTTCTATTGGAGATAAATAAATGAATCTACTTTCATTTCCAATTTGAATCATTCTAATCCGACATCAAACGAAGAATCTACGCTTAAAACATTCACTGTTGTTCTAAGTGGGGTAAGCGAAAATGACTCTGTTATGCAGGTTGTTCTAAGTAAAATTGACATATCATATCATTGAATTTTTAAAACCTGTTGCTATTGGAGATTAAACTTTGAATTAGCTCTCATTTGGCTTTGGAATCATTCAATTTGGACGAAAAACAAAGAAGTTGTGACTAAAACACTACAGGTTAGCATGATTGGTCACTGCTCTCCCGCAGGTAACAAATATATTTTACTTTGTTATTTTCTCCGTGGATTTGTTCTACAGAGTAACTACTTGTTAGTTTTTTTGCATAATTCTTGGATTAGGGGAGCCCGCGCACCTCTCTTTCTCCATGATTTAATGTTTTCTTGCAGGTAGACACTCGTTTTTTGTAGGTCTTGGGAAAATAAAGAAGGTCAATTTATGGACGAGTGATTTTTGAAAGAAATTTTATGAAACAAAGGAATTTCATCTAACTCATTACCCAACGGATTCGTAATAGAAGAAATGAAGAATTGATTTCAATTTGAAGATTCATGTCTTATCACTACTGTCAAAACATTTTTCAAAGAGATCATTTTTTTTGACATAACATCATAGCTGTTGTAACTTAATTTATTTATTTACATACTGTTTTTGTTGTTTTTTTCTAATTTCTCTTATATTTTGTGTTTCAGGTATTGCTTCATTCAAAGTGTAACTCATCCTCAGCATCAATACCGTGAACAGCTAATTTGTTTTTTTGCATGTTTGCATTGTATGACTGTCCATTTTGCTGTTCCTTTTCCAAAGGAACGGCACTTCGTTTTTGTTGTTCCTTTTCTAAAGGAACGACACTTTTAGTTTTTGCTGTTCCTTTTTCCAAAGGAACGACATTTGCATTTTCACACTTTTTTGTGTGTATTTTTTCTTTTTGGTGTGCATTTCCTTTGTTGTTCCCTACAAGGAACAACACTTTTTTTGAGTGTTTTTGCTGTTCCTTTTTCCAAAGGAACGACATTTGCATTTTCACACTTTTTTTGTGTGTATTTTTGCTTTTTTGTGTGCATTTCCTTTGTTGTTCCCTACAAGGAACAACACTTTTTTGAGTGTTTTTGCTGTTCCTTCAAAGAAGCAACACTTTGGGAGCAACCCTTCCTTCCTCTTGTGGGATTATTCCTAGTTCATCTCAACCACATTTTACTGATTTCCTTTCATGGCATGAAGTACACTACTTATGAGGACAAGAATTATGGATTCTATTGAAGCAAGTTAATATCATTCATGTTATGATCTTTAACAGGACAGCTCCTTGATGATAGATTATTTTCAAAAGGGACACAATTATTTATATACTACTTTACTGCATTGTTTTCCGTTGAACATGATATTGATTGATCATCTTAATACCATGCTGGTTCCACCCTTCCTGGTTATAATCTTCTCTGTCTGTAATAAATGAGATTATGGGTATATTTTTTTCTATTGACATGTTCCACTTCTTCCACCATCCCTGCTCTTAAGGAGCACTGAGCCTCCCTCTTTTTATCATAAAAATGTGTAATAATAACAAAATTTTGTTCGCAGATGGAGGATAGGGGGTCTCATTACGAGCCAGCCTACCATGTTCATAAGGCTGTAACAAAGTGACATTCCCATTATGGCCACTACACCAGGGTTATGATCCATTGGATAGCCCAATTATCCTTGGAACAGGAGGTCTCATCACGAGCCGGCCTGATCACTTTTGCTACATCCCAGTGAATGGCAGTGTGGTTATCCGGTTACCACGCCAGCACATTGATCTTTTCTGTAGAACAACAATGTAACTCTCTAGTTATAAATTGAGGATTCTGGCTCATATGGGTTAAAAAGCAACCCTGCCGAGGCTATGGACGCCTGCTGGCAGCAGCGGCTCTGCTTATGGTATTGAAGTTATATCTTATCGTCAATTATTACTATAATACCCTTTTCTTATTTTTTTTTTTCTTTTTCTTTTTATCAGAGAAGTTATTTCCTTAATTTTTTTTTCCCTGTTTTGAACCTTTATGCATGAGAAATTGTTTTCAGATCAATCACATCATTTTCAGCTAGAATGCTGTCAGTTAAGCATCTTTTTAGCATATTGTTGTCCTTTTTCGTTTTGCATAAACTATCATCAATCCAAAGCGTCCTATCTCTTATTCATAACTATCTTTACACACTCTGCTCTCATTATAATCATAACTCTCGTTGTCCTATCATTGATATGTGTACTTTGCTTCATTCACTGCTATATTGTTCATTCCCTTGCCTTGCCATCAGCACAACACCTCTCATATACTTTATGGTCATGGAATTCCTTTTCCAATTGGAGGGGGGAATGTATGCATTATGGGATTGCATGCGATATGATTACTGCACTCTGCCATCACTTGTTGATTTGCCAAAATATTAGTATTGCATGTATACATAAGTTTTTCTGATTGAAATTTTTGCATGTATCTTATCTATTGCTTACACTATGGATTCAAGAACATTGTATGCCAAATAGTGCTTTGTTTACAGGAAAACAACAAGTACGGGCAGAATTCTATTCATAGCATGACCACACTATTGCACTTAACAGAAGAGGCTCGCGCACGTGAACAATTCTTCAAACATGATGTGCTTACCTGGATTCCACCTTTTGCATCACTTTCAGCACCAACTCTGCCTACATCAGCTTCAACAACTGCCAGTCCATATATGTCATTCCACATTTTTGGAGGTAAAACTTGAGGTAAAATCGCATAATTTTCTGATTTATTACGAATTTAGGAAAATTTCATAAAAATCCATTTTGAGCATCATTTATCATCCTTCATTCCACATCTTTACCACTTTCCCTTTTTCAGCAGCATATCATTTTCGAGTATGGGGGAGTGTTCCTTTCATTCATTTCTTTCTTATGACCATGTTATTCATCTTCTTTATCATCCATTGCTATTCTTATTCACTCTCACCACCTCCCTTATTTCCATGTTGTTTTACACCAAGCATAGAATTCAACAGCTGGTAGCAACCACCTCAATTTTTTTCTAGCATCGCATGAGGGCATGCTAATTTTTCAGAGAGGGGGAGGAATTGCTACGCATGATAGATGTTTTCAATTTTCTTTCTCATTTAAGGCATACAATTTCATTTTTACACAATGCAGAAATTGATTTCCATAATATTTTTAAAAAAACCATGAACTCAATTCTTGTGATTTCTGGAAAACACAGACGTATCATTAATACAAACCCAGATACTTTCAAGATAAATTGGAAATCATGCACTCTCACCTACAACCATTTTGTTTATATCTCATGATCCGTGCATCAAAACGATCTGATTTTTGGATCATAAAGGCATTCATATATTATAAATTTACTTGCCAAATTTCAACAAAAGCTGGTTTGTAGTTTTTGAAAAAATGGTTAATGAAGTTTGCTGTTACTTATATCATATTTTGCTGCAACTTCATACATATAGTTGAATGTCAATGTAAAAATTGTTATGCCTTCATCAAGATTACTAAAAGTGAATATTCATTAATTAAGGAAGAATTCATTTGTTCTATCCATTTCATGAGCTAAGATGAACATATTTTTTATTGCTTGGTTAACACATGGGTTTTTGTCTTTGGGTTGCATGAGGACATGCAATATATTCAGGTTTTCGTTGCATGAGGACATGCAACATATTGAGTGTGGGGGTATGTTGGGTCGTTAATATGCCATTATTATTATCACTTTTGAACACTTATTCCACCCATTTCTACCATTCTTCATCACGTCATTTATTATAATTTATCATTTAAATCCATTTTATAAATGATTTATGCTCTTATGGATGAATATTATTTATCTTCCTTTATTTCTAATAAATTGATGATTATGAATTATTTTATCGATGATAGTTTTAATAAGTTGGTTATAACATTATTCACCATTTTTAGCCTCCAAGGTAATTTCCAGATTGAAGATTTGATCATTAAAAGTGCCAACTCAGAAATGCGCTGGAATAAGGAGTGACAGTTTTGCGGTTGAGATTCTGAGAAAATGAAGACAAATCTGGAAAATCCGGAACATGGGTTTTGTCCCGAACGGACCCAATTAACTTTATTAAAGAACGGTTTGCCCAAATTCGGCCTGTGTTGAGAGATTCGCAGAGTTCTTTAAGCACGATTTTCTCAGTTCTGTTGTTGCGGCCGTCCTCCAAATCTCAGCTGCAACGCCAAATTCGCCTTCTTCTTGTTGATCAATTGGTTGGAAACAATCTAATTTTGTAATAGAATCATGTTGTAATTATCTCCATTGTAACCACTCTCTGCTCTCTTTGTATTTAAATCAGAACAGAGATCAGAGAGGAGGAGGACTTCAGGGATGGATTCAAATGAAGGATTGAGAGGATGAATTAGAAATTCAGAATTGAGGATGGCAGCGAGAATGGATAATGGCTGAGAGTTGGGAAGATTTCTCGTTGTAATCCACTGTACCTATGCTTCAATATTTTAATATAAATCTGGTTGTTGTTCATTCTGTTCATCTGAAGTAACCCAGCAGCGTCCGCTGGCGGCCGAGGGCCCAGCCTCTGGTGGATTGTGCTGCTGCTGTATATTATATTCTTTGGTTTATGTGTGGTTTTTCTTATTAGCATTATTTGGTAATCTGATGTGTTGTTTAGTTTACATCACACGCTCTGTTATGCTTAATTTATTAAGGTTTCTAAAGACAGAACTATTGTATTGACTCTGCATCGTATCTCTGTTATTTTAAGTGTTGATCTTTACAGAATACTGTTGCTGTTTAATTACAGAGCCGCTGTGCTGTGCACTTGTTCATTAACATTACGGAATTTATCTTAGAAATTATATTTCCTTGCGATTCTTGAATTTATGAACGTTGCTGCTCCATTCTAAAAGACAGTCGTATTATTTATAACTAAAAGGTAATAGTGGATTAAGATCAGTTACTGTGGAATTGTCTTTAGTATGTTAAGTTATTATGCATTTGTATTTGGCTTTCAGTGATTCATTAATCAATGTTGTTCTATTTCCTTGTCTTTCATTGATTTATTCTTGGATAAAGATTGCTATTAATTTGGCTTTGCTATTGTTCATTTCCATTAATTAGAGTTTGCGTCCAGTTCTTTTAATTACAGTTTGCCCATTTACTTTGTTGTTCTATTTTGCTATGCGTTCATTTACTCGCATTTGTTGTTTTGGTGTGAGAGACGATCTGAAATTTGTAGTGAGCTTCTGAAAGCATTCAGCATTGTCCTGACTCCAGACCCGTAGTCTATGTCATTCACTGTCAATTTCCAAAGGGGATGGTGTTTATTGTTGTCAAACCCTTGTTTGATACATTGCTTATTTTTCTTGATGAATGATTTAGTTTTAGAACATTTGAGTTTCTTACTTTGTTCCAATTAGATTTTGTTTCTGTTTCATTTAATTTTGGATTTTAAGCACTATCTTTTGCACCAAAACATTACTCTTGAGTAAATAGCCGCCTCGGGTGAGTACACTCTTGGAATAAAAAGTCGTCCCTGGGTTGATAATTAATGTGAAGGTAATTAGGAGTTAAAAAAGAAATTACTGTCGCTCCACAATATTAAAATTCCCCGCTTTGGTACACCAATTCCTTTGGTTTATAATATTAAACACTTCGGTTTATTACTTCTTTTCGTTTATAATATTAATAATCTCTTGGATTTATTAATCTCTTGATTTTAAAATATTAATCATTAGGGTTTATTAATTTCTTAGGTTTTTCTATTTTAAAATATTTATTCTTAAGGTTTATTAATATCTTATGTTTTTAATATTGATCCCTTAAGTTTTTTATATTTATGCCTTGGGTTCACCGTTTCCTTTAATTTATAATACTAAAACCTTGGGTTTATTAGTTCTTTTGGTTTATAATATTAATAATCCCTTGGTTTTATTAATCTCTTGAGTTTCAAATATTGATTGTTATGGTTTATTAATTTCTTAATTTTTTTAGTTTAAAATATTAAGTCTTAGATTATATTAATCTCTTGCCTTTTTAATATTAATTCCTTGGCTTTATTGATGCCTTATCTTTTGAATATATATCCCTTGCTTCCACCAATTCCTTTGGTTTATAATATTTAACCCTTTGGTTTATTAGTTCTTTTGGTTTATAATATTAATAATCCATTTGGTTTATTAATCTCTTCACTTTAAATTATTTATTCTTAGGATTTATTAATTTCTTAGGCTTTTGATTTTAAAATATTAATTCTTAGGGATTATTAATCCCTTGAGTTTTCTAAATCTTTGGGTTGGTAGTATTCGGCATTAAATATTAGTCATACACTTTATTATTAATGCATGGTCCAATGCCATATTATTAATAACATTGTCTCAATATGAAAATCAACCATGGGTGAGCATTGTAAATCAAGAGGGGTCCGTAGTTGATCAAGGTCTTCCATGGTCGAATGTGACATTGTGACAAAGATTGTCTCAATATGAAAATCAACCATGTCCAACCATCATCATTCCTTGTCCAATGTTGTATTGTGACAACAATTGTCTCAATGTTTAAATCAAGCATGCTCAACCATGTTTATTTTATGGTTTACAGTATTTATCTAAATGTTTTTATATACTTGAGGCTTATAATACTCATCTCTTAGGTTTAATAATATTTTCTTGAGCTTATAATATTAAGTCATGTCAGTTTATCAATCCTTTATGTTTAACATATTAAGTTGTAGGCTTTATTAATCTCTTATGTTTTTAATATTTATCCCTTGCGTTCACTAATTCCTTGGGTTTATAATATAAAACCCTTGGTTTTATTAGTTCTTTTGGTTTATAATATTAATAATCTCTTGGGTTTAAGAATATCATGAGTGAAAAAGATTAATTCCTAGGGTTTATTAATCTCTTGTGTTTCTAATATTGATTCCTTGCCCTTATTTATCCCTTAGGTATTTAATATTTATCCCTTGGGTTCGCTAATTCCTTCGGTTTGTAATATTAAACCCAAGTGTTTATTAGTTCTTTTTGTTTATAATATTAATACCCCTTGGGTTTATTAATCTCTTGATTTAAAAATATTAATTCTTAGGGTTTCTTAATCTCTTGAGTTTAGAATATTAATTGTCAGGGTTTATTAATTTATTGGTTTATAATATTAATATGTATCCCTTGGGTTCACCAATTCATTTCATTTATCATATTAAACCCTTGCCTTTATTACTTATTTTGGTTTATAATATTAATATTCTGTTGAATTTAAAATATTAATTATTAGGGTTTATTACTTTATTAGGTTTCTAAGTTTAAAATATTTATTCTTAGGGTTTATTAATCTCTTATATTTTTAATATTGATCCCTTGGCCTTATTCATCCCTTAGGTTTTTAATATTTATCCCTTAGGTTCACCGATTCCTTTGGTTTATAACATTAAACCCTTTGGTGTATTAGTTCTTTTGGTTTATAATATTAATAATCCCTTGGGTTTATTATCTCTTCCCTTTAAAACATTGATTAGATTATGGTATATTAGTTTTTTAGGCCTTTGTATTTAAAATAATGATTCTTATGGTTTATTAATCTCTTGTGTTTTCAATATTAAACCCTTAGATTTATTGATCCCTTAGGTTTTTAATATTTATCCCTTTGGTTCACCAATTCCTTTAGTTTATAATATTAAACCCTTGGGTTTATTAGTTTTTTTTGTTTATAATATTTATAATCCCTTTAGTTTATTAATCTCTTGAGTTTAAATTATTAACTCTTAGGGTTTATTAATCTTTGAGTTTTCTAAATCTTTGGGTTGGTAATATCAGGCATTAAATATTAGTCGTAAACTTTAATATTAATGCATGGTCCAATGTCATATTATGAAAAACATTGTCTCAATATGAAAATCAACCATGGGCGACAATTGTTAATCATCATTCGTCATAGTTGATCAAGGTCTTCTATGGTCGAATGTCAGATTGTGACAAATATTTCTTGAGATTGCAACAAGATGATGAGCTTAGTGGAAAGAAGTCGCCTTCACTAAGTGGGAACGTAGGCTATTTTTGGTGCAAAGTCTATTTGTAGACTATGTCTATTTTTAGACATATGGATCATGTTTTATGAGTTGGGGGATTCTATTTGTGGATGGTTGGTCAAGTCGGAAAAAATAGATGGAATTATATTTTTAGACATATTGGGCGGAATCTATTTTTAGATTGCCAGTCTAAAAATAGATATGTCCAATATTATTAACTCTTAATAATATTTGGACTCTAAACATTATCTTATTCTCTTGGAGCACTTCAGTTAAGTGCACATATGTGGCACAGGAACTGAGAAAAGGAATTATGCTATTCCTGAGGGTTATGTGGAGCTATTGCATGGATACTTCAGTTAGAACTCATGTGACAGAGTTTGGTGGAGTTGATTGAGGAAGTTAGTGGAGTTGTATTCAGTTTAACTAATCTAAACATAGTTGAGCTATTTGTATCTAGTTTAACTGATTGATACAATTAGTGAGAGTGATGTGAATTAATTATTAATTAATTCACTAATTATAAAATCATTAATCAACTAAAGAATACATCAGTTAACTTCAGTGCATGGAAAGTTTCAGTGGAGACCAGTGCAGAAATAGGTGAAAGAGCAAGTTAACTATCAGTTGTGACTATACTCTTGCATATTTGCAACTACCAGTGATTGGAGAAGCCCATGAGGATTGTGCAGTACAAGACAAGTGGTTTATGTTATTTAATGA
Organism: Pinus albicaulis; assembly: GCA_034641835.2. Lineage (NCBI taxonomy): Eukaryota > Viridiplantae > Streptophyta > Pinopsida > Pinales > Pinaceae > Pinus > Pinus albicaulis. The sequence goes on along the minus strand of CM076572.1, from coordinate 23,644,781 downwards.
GCCATCCTACAACATTGATTACGCAATAGAGGCTGGCTATCAGGTGGCAGAGATTGGAGCATGTGTTTTGCTAGATCTAGCTTGATTAGTGTGTAGCAATTGGAGGTTGTGCTGAGAGATTGTGAGGAGCTTTGTACAATGAATTTTACATGATCTATATGGCATATAATATACAGATAGTTGGGGGTTTTCAGCTTTAAGCTTTCCCATGAAATACTGTGTTCATATGTGTGAATGTTTATGGTTTTAATGTGCGCATGCAATTGATTTTATTTTTGCATGTAATGATCAATGGTAGAAGAGATTATGTATTGTGCATGAAGCTAAAATAGTGTGTGATAAGGATAATATCGGTGAATAATATATCAGTTATTCAAATTTGTACATGGTATCGGAGCGATATTGATCACTGGAGCAATTGCAAAACATTGAAGCGGTTGAGTTTTGTGCTAGTGGAATTCGAATTTGCGGCAGTGTTTTCTTGGTGTCGAAGTTGAGATGTCTTTCAACAGACTGAGATTGGAGTATTCCCTTGAGGGCAGCTTGAATTAAATTGCATGGAAGGACAGGATAGAGGCGGTGCTGGATGACAATGGGTTGAAGGAGTTCATAGATGCAGAAGTTCCAAAACCTACTTCTAGCGATGCTGCCGTACTTGACACATGGAAAAAAAATACAGCAAAGTGTCGAAGGATTCTGTTGGAAGGTGTGAAGGATCACATAGTGTCCAGCCTTCATGGTAAAGCTTCTCAATTCTTGATGTGGAAATCTTTGACAGATTTATTCCAAAGCAAGAGTGACCAGAGGAAGCTGGCGCTCAAGGATAAACTTAGAAACATAAAAATGGAGAAAGGTAATAGTATGCCCAAGTACCTCACGAAGTTCATCCAATGTAGGGATGAGCTGGGAAGTGTGGGGGTTACTGTTGACGATGAGGACTTGGTGAGCTTGGCTCTACTTGGGCTTCTGAAGAGTTGGTATTCCTATCAGGACTCTGTCAATGGTCGGGAGAAATTTCCAGGATGGGAGCAACTTTGGTCGGATCTTGTGCAAGAGGAGATAAGGCGAAGTACCAGGTACGGATCTTCATCAAAGAACTCTAATGAATAAAATTTCGCTTTGGCTACCAAAGAAAAGAAGGGGAAGAGCAAGAAGCATGCTTCTCAATCTGGTGCGAAAGGAAAGAAGTAGGACATGTCCAAGGTGAAGTGCTTTCACTGTCACCAACACGGACATTACGCCACTAGTTGTCCACAGAAGAAGAAAAATAAGTAGGCTGTTGGAACTGCAGCTGGAGAGGCCTTAGCCTCGTAGTTTGAGCTAGATTTTTCACTGATCGCATGCTTGGTCTCAAGTGTGATGGGTTCAGTGTAGTTTCTTGATAGTGGTGCATCTTTTCACATGACAGGAGATCGAGATTTGTTTATTAATATGGATGAGAAACTTCCTGGAGTGCACATCGATATGGTCGATGATGGTAGATACAGCTCGACCAGTATTTGTACCATTTCCTTTGAGAGGGAGTCTGGTAAACCCTTCGTATTGAAGGAAGTGATGCATGTTCCAGGATTGAAGAAGAATGTTATCTATGTGGCGATGTTAGAAGGCAAGGGATATGATGTTGTCTTTAGCGAGGGAAAGGATTTCCTGCGCAGTAAGGAAACTAATGAGACCCAGAGGATAGGGGTTCGAGTTAAGACCCTTTATCAATTGTAGGTAGATGGCTGCGTAAAAATGGCATGCAAGGCAGGAGTGGTGAGCCAGGATGATGGCGAGTTGTGGCACCAGAGATTGGGCCACATTCACCATGGAGCTTTGAAGATACTGCAGCAGATTTCTACTAGGCTTCCTAAGGGTACACTTGCGCAGTCAGATTAGTGAAAGGGATGTACCTTGGGAAAATTTGTGAAAGCCACCTTTCATAAGAAATATATTTGTGCCACGACGATCCTTGAGAGAATTCACACATACATGTGTGGACCTTTCTCAGTAGCTTCAATAGAAAAGCACAGATACTATGTGATATTTTTTGATGATTTTTCTCGTAAGTGCTGCATCTTCTTCATGCAGAAGAAGAGCGAGACATACTCAAATTTCTGTGAGTTCAAGGCACTGGTTGAGAAAGAATCGGGGAAGCAAGTGAAGGCTCTTAGGAGTGACAATGGTGGTGAATTCATCTCTAGCGAATTCAAGGGATTTTGCAGCACAAAAGGAATTCGAAGAGAGCTCATAACACCTCATAACCCACAGCAGAATGGGGTTGCAGAGCTGAAGAACGGAACGATTGTGGGTGCTGCACGGGCGATGTTGCATGATCAGGGCCTACCCATTCACTTATGGGTGGAGGCATGCAATACTATAGTATATGTGCAGAACCATTGTCCTCACAGGATACTTGGCATGAGTACACCCAAGGAGGTGTTTTCTGGTAAGAAGCCTGATATTTCCCATTTGAGGATTTTTGGTTCACCTGTTTACATTCATGTGATGAAGGATGCCAGGAAGAAGCTGGAGCTAATCGCAGAGGTTGGGATATTTTTGGGGTACACTGATACACCCCACAACTATCGTGTGTATTTTCTAGATAGTCACAAGACTGTTGTGCAACGAGATATTAAATTTCATGAGGAGAAAGCCATGAAGTGTTCGCTTGAGAGGGAGCCACACTTGCATGCAGATGAGCAACTATTAGTTCCCAAGGATGATTCTTTGGATGTGGATCAGCCACAGGAGGAGGGTCATGGCGTGGAAGAGACGACTCAAGCAACGCCAACCATCAGAGGGCGGAAGCGCACTACAGAAGCTGAGCGACTGGCTCAAGATGTAGAGAAGGTTGTAGGAGCACCTACATCATAGCACAGACAGAGACAATCACCTGACCATTATACTAGATACATGGCTGTTATGAGAAAGTGTATCGTGACGGAGCCATCCTCTTTCGAGGAAGCTATGGAGGATCCCGCATGGGTAGATGCCATGGTGGAAGAGTATGATTCGATTGTCAGAAACAGTGCATGGCAGATTGTCCTAAGGCCAGAGGGGAAATCAGTGGTGGGTTTGATATGGACTACAAAGTGAAGCAGGTAGCTGACGGGAGTGTGGAGAAGTACAAGCCAAGATTTTTTTTCCGAGTCTTCTCACAGGTTGAGGGGATCAATTATGAAGAAACCTTTGCACCTGTCGCAAGGTATTATTCCATACAGACGATTCTTGCTCTCTCAGCAGAGATGGGGTGGCACATTCATCAGATGGATGTGAAGATTGCATTCCTCAACGGGGTGATTGAGGAGGAGGTGTACATAGAGCAGCACGAAGGTTTCGAGATCTTCAGCAGTGAGTCACATGTGTGCAGGCTCAAGAGAGTGTTGTATGGGTTTTAACAAGCACCTCGTGCTTGGTACACATGGATAGACAGTTATTTCACCGGACTTGGATTCTCCAAGAGTGAGGCGGATCCTAACCTATACTAGATTGTGGTGGAGGGTAAGCTGTTGATCATTGTACATTATGTAGATGATTTGATTTTGACAGGTGATGAACTGCTGATACTCTCATGCAAGGATGATCTTGCAAAGGAGTTTGAGATGAAGGACTTAGGCCTCCTTCATTATTTCCTGAGATTGAAAATTTGGCAGCGCAGTGGTGGACTGTTTGTTTCTCATGGAAAGTATGCCCGAGAGATACTGGAGGAGTTCAACATGCATGGTTGCAAGCCTGTTGATACTCCTCTTCCTGGTGGATGGAGGAAACAGGATGCTACTTCGGTGGAGGTAGTGGATGCCATTGTTTATCAACAGTTGGTGGGGTCACTTATGTATTTGGTCAATACATGACCCGACATATGCTATGCAGTTAACCAGCTTTCACAAGCTATGGTTAAGCCTACCAAGCTCTTTTGGAAGGCGGGGAAACATGTATTGAGATATCTCAGAGGCACATCAGGATATGGATTATGGTACAGACAGGAGGATGAGATGAAGTTGTGTGGCTTCACGGATGTAGATTGGGCAGGGAGCCCAATGGACAGAAAGAGCACATTTGGAGGGATTTTCAGTATCGGGTCAACAACAGTTTCTTGGTACAACAGGAAGCAGAGATCCGTGGCACTCAGTTCAACAGAGTCCAAGTATATGGCAGAAATTTTGGCTACATGCGAGGCTATATGGATGAGGAAGATCCTAGTCGGGTTGTTCGGTTCACACTTAGATCCTACTGTGATTTATTTTGATAATCAGAGTTGCATTAAACTCTCAGTTAATCCAGTATTTCATGATAGATCTAAACACATTGACATTCGTTATCATCATATCAGAGATTGTGTGCAGCGGAAGATCATGTTACTTTCATACATTCCTACGGAGGATCGGGATGCTGATATCTTGACGAAGGCGCTCACCAGGAGAAAATTTGAATACCACAGAGGCAGGATAGGGGTGGCAAATAATCCTTATTTTGTTGAGAGGGAGTGTTGAGATTTAAAAAATATGATGAGCTTAGTGGAAAGAATTCGCCTTCAGTAAGTGGGCCCGCAGGCTATTTTTGGCGCAAAGTCTATTTTTAGACATATGGATCATGTTCTATGAGTTGCAAGATGCTATTTGTGGATGGTTGGTCAAGTCGAAAAAATATATGGACTTTTATTTTTAGACATATTGGGTGGAATCTATTTTTAGATTGCCAGTCTAAAAATAGATATGTCGAATATTACTAGCTCTTAATAATATTGGGACTCTAAACATTATCTTATTCTCTTGGAGCACTTCAGTTAAGTGCACAGATGTGGAACAGGAGTTGACAGAATGAATTACACTATTCCTAAGGGTTATCTGGAGCTATTGCATGGATACTTCAGTTAGAACTCATGTGACAGAGTTTGGTGGATTTGATTGAGGAAGTTAGTGGAGTTGTCTTCAGTTTAACTAATATAAACATAGTTGAGCTATTTGTATCTAGTTTAACTGATTGATACAATCAATGAGAGTGGTGTGAATTAATTATTAATTAATTCACTAATTATAAACTCATTAATCAACTAAAGAATACATTAGTTAACTTCAGTGCATGGACAGTTTCAGCGGAGACCAGTGCAGAAATAGGTGAAAGAGCAGGTTAACTATCAGTTGTGACTATACTCTTGCATATTTGCAACTACCAGTGATTGGAGAAGCCCATGAGGAATGCATAGTACAATCTAGGTGGTTTATGTTATTTAATGAGCCATCCTGCAACATTGATTACGCAATAGAGGCTGGCTATCAGGTGGCAGAGATTGGAGCATGTGTTTTGCTAGATCTAGCTTGATTAGTGTGTAGCAATTTGTAACACCCCTAGTTTATGTTTTCTTGCAAAGCTAGACATTTGAACTTTAATCCTAACGGGAGTGGACCCCAAATGGATAAGTACTTTTGTGGATGTAATTAGATATTTCATTATGGAAATTAAATAAAAATAATGATGTGCATATTGACCAAATGAGAATTGTGCGATCACTTGCTAAGTCCATGAGGATGGATAGAGGCAAATATTTCCCAAAAAATCTTTCAAAAATCCTTGAAAGAATTTATTTCCAAATTATATTTTGAGGAAAATCTATTTTCCCCAATGAGGTGGAGAGTATTTGGGAAGAGGTAAAAAACTGTGAAAGGTAGAAAGCAACTTTAAAAGTCCCTAAATAGGGAAGCCTAGGCAAACAGGAAGAAAAGCATCCTGATATTCTGGACGGAGACTTATAAACAGGCTTTGGGGAGCAAAAGCTTAAAAAAACTATTCCTAAACAGATTAGAGGTTGGTCTGGAATGGAAGTGATCTCAGCTCGGGGGTGGGTTTTGGAGATAGAGGGACTCTAAGGTTGGGAGGATTGGTCAATTGCAGAAGTGGTATGTTTAACATGCACTAATGTTTATAGCATCAGTTATTGGTTAAAATGATTAATTGTCATAAATGCTAAGTAGATTAATATTTTTGAAATTATTATTCTCTACATTTAACAGAAGTCTGTAGAAGAAAATTATCCCCTCATCTCTGTACAGTTATAGGAATTATATCCATGGAAAGAATTCAATAGAATCTCTAAACCAGTATTGCTCTAAATCTGAGAATACATCTTTTCCCAAAGATGACTTACATTTTAACTTTAATCTGCTCCTGCATTTTTTTACTAAATACTATGTATAGAAACAGGAGGCAAAGTATCCTTACATGAATTATAGATGATGGAAGCTAGACATAAGTTACATCTATTGAATATAAGTAGTAACATAATTGAATGGGAAGAAAATGAGTATAACAATTGGTACCAATGCAATGAACCGGTAGCTAAAGTATGCAGAATTTAATCAAATGACAGTACCATGAATAGGTGCTACAAGTATGTCTATATGTCTACAAAAAGAATTAAACTAACTCCAAATCTAAGTACAGATCTACATAAATATAGAAGTAATACTGCATGTATGTCTATAGATTTAACCTCTATAACAAGACTAGAAGAGAGAGAGAAGCATAGACTTTCTCCACAGCTAGATATGTGTAGACATACAAGGATTCAGAGCTATATAGAGTTTGTTAAACTTGTAAACAATTATGGGTTGAGAAGAAACTATAAACTGGAGAATGAACAACCTTCCTATCCATTGGAACAAAAATAATTAAAATGAAAATTTTAAAATGGCATGCAACCAATGTAAAATATGAAGAAAAATATAGATATATATACAGTGTAGAGGGTAGTATGCTTGACTTCAGTGAATAGTACAGGGAACTTCAAATGAAGGAGTATAGAGAGAGCCTCCTGCTGGGGAGATATACCCCTTATGAAAACATAAACCTGGTGGAAATCGAAAATTTTCATGCACTGGAAGTGTTGGAACCTTGACAACTCTTGCAATAGAGACATGTATATTCACTTATATAATGTAACAAGAAACAGAACGAGAAAATAAGACCAGTAAATCTTTAAGTTCCCTTAATCAAATTTAAGTGGATCATTACTGAAGAAACAAATTTATGAAGTTAGTGAGAACATGAGACAGAAACATGGCAACCATTAGAATATCGTATCAATCCATCATCAAGAACAGAGACGAATCACATGTATATATATATTACCTTTGGAAACAAAATTTAAGAACTGAGCTATTATGGCTCATTTTAACACCACATAAAATAATTAATTCCGGAAATTATATCGACCAGATTAAATGGGTTTAACATTCCTTGTCTCTGAAAAAAATTATAGAATTATTCAGGACAATAAAAAAATTGAACTGTTTAAACAAAGTGTGCAATAGGCATGAGAGAGTCTGGTCATACTCCTACTCAGAACGCAGCGATACCGACCTGAAAATCCAAGGTCGAACGAGCTAAAGTTAAATGAAATTACAAACTCACCAAAATACTGACTCGAACTCTTGACGAGATTCGAACTTACCTGCACAAAATAAGGGCAACGTGAGAAATAGTGCTAACGATGTAATACGAAGATACCTCGAAAAACAATGTATACAAACCGAGTATAACGATAAGAGAGTTACCTTGGAAGATTCGAATGCCTGGGTGACAAAAACGACCTGCAAGAAGGATACACAAATAGTGTCAACAAAATGACTCGACGACCAGTAAGTTCCCTGGAATGAAACCCCGCATAGGGTGAGATATATAAATGGACCATCTGCGTACCTAGAGTAGTGTGTTCTCGCCAGAAGGGGGACGCTTAGAGCCAGAGTAACTCGGCTCAAATAAAATGCGTATGGCCATAGAAGACAGAGAGAAAAATTCCTGCCAATACAAAGATTTAATATTAAAACAAAAATCTCACAAGGGAAGGATAAATGAAATATATGAGGTATTAGTAGGAAAAAAAATCAGTCATGAAATAGCCGAACGATAATCAACATGGGGTTGATTTAAACGTGACTGAGATGGATTTTATAAGTTGTAATACAATAAACCAAGCGTAGAATCACTGGTAAGGCAAATGCCTAAATTTACATACCTGAAGAACCATGAGACGAAGAAATGCCTTTGCCAGAAGCCGGGCAGAGTACGATGTTTCGCCTAAGCTCGATGAGCAGAATATGGACACAGGAGTTGATCCAAAATGGTGAAAGGTGAAAGAAAAATAAATTCAATAAATCAGGAATTAATACAATCCATTCAAGCAAAGTGAGAAAAACCCTAGCAGGCTTGGACAATCTCCACCGTCCAAGTGTCATTCAATTGAGAGAATACACGCGGATCGATTGGGGAAAAAACCGAAAACCATCACATAGCCATTCTAAACACAAATTTACATTTATTGATATCGATTTCACAGTACTCTCAAATCGTATTATAGGATCGATACTATTAACTGAACTGACATACAGTGCAACAACGATAAGGCTAACACGCAAACCCTTGCATGTAAATGTGACAAACGTTGGTCGAGAAATGACAAGAAAAGTTTAACTCCTCACAACCAGAAATTCTAATCGACGTGGAGAGCTCGACGAATTAACAAATTCCAACCATTAAACCAAATTTTCCAATGTAGCAAAGTATGTACGAAGTCTTTAAGGTCGTTTATCTTCCCAGGAAAATCTTCACCGTGGAAGGTACGCGAAAGATCTACGGATGATAATTATACAATTTCACTAAGGCCGTAATGCTGAATTAAACCCATATAAATGATAACCAACAGGTGAGATAAATCGAATTAAATTGAGCAGAACTTGGAGTAAGTTGTTGTCAAACCTAATTTTGATAACGTGGGAAATGGTAAGAGAAATTAATAAACCAACGCATCACATAAAACATTACACAATCCATAAGAGCATGACAACAAAATCCATGGCGTTCGTATGATGAATTCTATCAATTAGAATGTGGTTAAAAGTTAAAGGACATAGATAGAATTTTCTATGGCCTACAATAACACTAACCATTATGTGAATACAAAGTACATATATGAATATGTTCTATGGGTAAGGGTGGCCATTTAAACCATAGGTAGGTAGAATATATATATCAAGATACACATATGAGTGCAATACGGGATAGGAAAACTATATTCAACAGAATTTCGTAAAGACTGTGTGTAACTAGGAGAACAGAATGAGACTTCAAAAAAAAAATATGGGATGGGAAAGGAGAGACGTTACAAATGGTATGAGAGCTCATGTTACATAAAACTAGGCTGTTGTTGTGTGCTCACTGTATAAATTATTTATTGTTGAAAAAAAAAAAAAAAAATTACTGATCTGATCATTATTATTGTTTAGTGTACAGTGTGGTGCTGAAACAGACAATTCCAATGGTTGGAAGTGATGAAATTTATGTTGATCTACGTGAGGAAGATAATACACTAGATCCCAATGCTCTGGTGATGGCTATGTTGCTATTTTTCAACAAGAAATGGCTGAGCTAAGAAGCCAGAATGACAGATTGTCATTAGCTAGTGAGGAGCAGGAAAAGCTCATAAGAGAATTAACTTCGTGGAACAACCAAGAGGGTGAAGGTTCCGGAAAGAGGAAGAATGATGAGTCTGAGGACGATGATGTTGTTAGGCATCAGTATAAGCAGAAAAAGGAATTATATGGGGGATTCTGAAAGATCAAACCTCCCTCCTATGATGGGGAGAAGGAGGAAGATGCTGAAGCCTGGTTGTTGAACATGATTAAGTATTTCCAGGTCTATGAATATGAAAGCAATCTGAAGGCTAGATTATCTGTCTACCAGCTACAAGGTAAGGCTACCTTGTGGTGGGAGGAGACGAAAATGGTCCATGCCATTGACGAAAAGACAGTGACTTGGGAATATTTCCAAGTTAAATTTAAAAACCGCTATTTCAATGAACATTATTATGATAATAAAGCAGAGGAATTCCATGAACTTAGACTAGGACAGCTCACAATTGATGAGTTTTTCACCAAGTTTAGAAATCTATTAAGGTATGTTCCTTACATTCGTGAGGAGAAGGAAAAGGTGCAACGATTTCTGAACTGTTTTCCTGCTGTGTACAAGGAGAAAATAGAATTTGATAATCCAAAAACTATGGACGAAGCTGTGAGGAAAGCTAGATTGTGCTACCAGCAGTTTAAAGGAAAAGGTGAGCATGGGAAAAGCTGGGTAAATAGGGGTGAGTTCAAAGGAAAGAAACATAAACCAGCTTATTTGAAAAACTTTGGCAGTGATCATCAGCGGAATAAATTTTAAAAACCAAAGGAAATCCAAACTGCTCAGTATCAAGTTGGTTCCAAACAACTAGATGGAGAAAATAAGAAGGAAGGTGCAGTTAAAATGAGAGAGCCTTCAAAATTTTGGGGATGTGGAGAACCTCATCTCTTGAAGGATTGTCCCCACTGAAATATTCAGATGATTATGAGAGATCGAGAAGCTACCATAGTGAATGACATAGCAAGAAATATACCTAGCATCAGTGCAGCCTTGGAGAATCGACAAGCAGAACACCAAGCCACCATGGTTGAAATGGAAGGTAAGATTACTGACCAATCTGTCACTATTTTAATTGATCCAGGTGCTTCTTTGAGTTACATTAGTCCACAAACGGTAGAAAAATGCAATCTCAAAACTGAAAAATTTCAGCAGTCTTGGTTGGTCCAGTTAGCCACTGGCACCAAAAAAAAAGTAACTCATAAGTTACCTCAAACAACAATTAAATTAAATGATTTTCAGACATAAGTGAATTTAAACATTCTACCCTTAGGCTCATATGATTTGCTGATAGGAATGGACTGGCTGGAAAAGAGAAAGGCCATGATGAAATGTTGGGATAAAACTCTGTATTGCATAGATGAAGAGGGGAAACCTTTTATTCTCAAGGGAAAACCAAAACCCATCTCTGTAAGACAAATATCAACACTGCAACTAAAAATAATAGCTAGGAAAGGATATCAAGTATATGCAGTACACGTTGAGGAAATAGAATAGCAACCTAAAGAAAACCTGCTGGATAAATTGCTAGTGGTGGGAGAGTTTAAGGAAATTTTTCCAGATGAGATTCCTCATCTTCCCCCCAAAAGAGAGATTGAATTTTCAATCGATCTGGTGCCTGGAGCAACACTTGTTTCCTGAGCCCCTTATCGAATGAGCCCCCCTGAACTCATGGAGCTGAAAATGCAATTGTAAGAATTGCTGAATAAGGGTTACATCAGACCAAGTGTGTCTCCTTGGGGAGCACCGGTGCTGTTTGTGAAGAAAAAGGATGGAACCTTTAGAATGTGCATTGACTATCATCATCTAAATAAGTTGACAATTAAAAATAGATACCCTTTGCCTCGAACTGATGATCTTTTTGATCAGGTAAGAGGAGCTTCATTATTTTCTAAGATTGATCTAAGGACTGGTTAGCTCAGAATTAAGGAGGAAGACATTAGCAAAACAAATTTTTGAACCAGGTATGGTCACTACGAATTTGTATTCCTACCTTTCAGTTTGACAAATGCCCCTGCCACCTTTATGTGCTTAATGAAAAGTGTTTTAGACAAGTATTTGGATAAATTTGTACTAGTGTTCACAGATGATATTTTAGTTTATTCCAAAAATGAGGAGGAGCACAAAGAACACTTGAGGATAGTGTTTCAGACCCTGAAAGAAAACCAGTTGTATGCCAAATTCAGCAAATGTGAATTCTATAAGGACAAGATCCAATACTTGGGACATATTATTTCTGAACAAGGGTTGGTTGTTGACCCTGAAAAGATAAAGGCTATTAAAGAATGTCCTGTGCCAATTGATGTTTCAGCAGTGATATCATTCATGGGGATTGCAGGTTATTATCGCAGATTTGTGGAGAGTTTTTTCTGCCATAACATATCCCATAAATTCACTACAAAGAAAGGGTGTCAAATTTGAATGGACTGAAAAATGCCAAAACAGTTTTGAACAATTAAAATTAAAACTCACTATAGCCCCTATACTGAAGATTGCAGATCCTGATAAAGAATTTTTTGTATGTACAGATGCCTGTAGAGAGGGGTTGGGAGGAGTCCTTTTGCAGGAAAATTTATTTATTGCATATGAGTCTAGGAAACTGAAGACACATGAATAGAACTATAGTGCATATGATTTGGAGTTGGCTGCTGTTATTCATGCCTTGAAGATGTGGCGACACTATCTTCTTGGAAAGAAATTTACATTGATGACAGATCATATTAGTCTTAAATATTTCTTTTCCCAAACTGATTTGAATGCTCGACAAGCCAGATGGATGTCCTTTCTGAGTGAATTTGATATGGACATAAAACATATCAGAGGGAAAGAAAACAAAATTGTTGATGCCTTGAGCAGAAATGTTTGCCAACACATAAACAACATTGGAAGTAGTGTAAATTTGGAGTTAGAACATCTAGTGAAACAGGTAGCAGACCAGGATCCAAATTATGAGAACCTACAGGTAAAAATACTAAAGAAGGAAATGGTTGAATACACTCAAAACTAGAAAGGATTGATTTGCTACAAAAACAGATTATATATTCCCAATGTAGAGTCTTTGAAAAGACAGATCCTAGATGAATATCACAAACAGCCATATGCAGGGCATCCTGGATATCAGAAAATGTTAACAACTTTGAAAAATAAGTTGTTTTGGCCAGGAATGAAAAGAGATGTGGCAGAATATTTAGCTAGATGCATGGAGTGTCAACTAGTTAAAGTTGAACATCAACATCCTGCTGGTCTTCTAAATCCTTTGCCGATTGCAGAATGGAAATGGGATACCATCTCTCTGGATTTCATAACAAGATTACCCAAAACCATGTACCAGCATGACTTAGTTATGGTAGTAGTAGACACTTTTACAAAATCTGCACACTTTATACCTGTAAAGTCTACTTTTGGGACAACCCAAGTAGCATATGTGTTCCTAAAATAGATATTAAGGTTACATGGGGTCCCAAAGATGATTGTTTCAGACAGAGATGCTAAGTTCACAACAGCCTTTTGGAAAGGTCTATTTGGAGGTATGGGCACTAAGTTGAATTTCAGTACTGCCTATCACCCTCAGACCGACGGTCAAACAGAGAGAACAAATTAGATTTTGGAAGATATGTTGAGAATGTATGTGATGGATAGGCCATCAAAATGGGAAGACTACTTGCATTTAGCTGAACTTGCCTATAATAACAGCTATCAATCCTCCATCAAGATGAGTTTGTTTGAAGCCCTCTATGGAAGGAAATGTCGTACTCCTTTGAGCTGGAGCCAACCTGAGGATAAACTAATGTTGGGACCAGATGCCTTACAAGAGATGGAAAGAATTGTTAAAAAAATACAAAGAAACATCAAGACAGCACAGGATCGCCAAAAAAACTATGCTGATAAGAAGAGGGTACATCGAGAATTTAAAGTGGGGGAACATGTGTATTTGCGTATTAAACCCAAAAAGAGCACACTTTATGCTGGAAGTTATGCAAAATTGGCTCCTAGATATTGTGGTCCATTTGAAGTGTTAGAAACGGTGGGACCAGTGGCTTACAAGCTGTCCTTACCGCCCCATGTTAGAGTTCATGATGTGTTTCATGTTTCATTATTAAAAATATATGTACATGATGCTTCTCACATAGTTGATTGAAATGTGATATAGGTGGAATCAGAAGGGGAGTTCCTTCCATAACCGCTTCAAATATTGGAGCAAGAAGAAATTGAATTGAGGAATCGGACGGTAGTAAAAGTAAAGGTGCAGTGGAAGCACTTTACTGCTGAAGAAGCTACCTGGGAAAGAGAAGCTGAAATGATGGAAAAATATCCATTTTTGTTTGAAAAAAAAAAATGAACTCTAGTAGTTAGATATCAACACCGAAGAATATCAACAGGAAGAAAAGCATCCTGATATTCTGGATGCAAAATTAGAAACAGGCTTTGGGGAGAAAAAGCTTAAATAAGCTATTCCTGAACAGATTAGAGGTTGGTCTGGAATGGAAGTGATCTCAGCTTAGGGGTGAGTTCTGCAGATAGAGGGACTCTAAGGTTGGGAGGATTGGTCAATTGCAGAAGTGGTATGTTTAACATGCACTAATGTTTACAGCATCAGTTATTGGTTAAAATGATTAATTGTCCTAAATGATAAGTAGATTAATATTTTTGAAATTATTATTATGTACATTTAACAGAAGTTTGTAGAAGAAAATTATCCTCTCAGCTCTGTACAGTTGTAGGAATTATATCCATGGGAAAAAATTCATCAGAATCTCTAAACCAGTATTGCTCTAAATCTGAGAATACATCTTTTCCCAAAGATGACTTACATTTTAACTTTAATCCGCTCCTGCATTTTTTTACTAAATACTGTGTATAGAAAGAGGAGGAAAATTATCCTTACATGCATTATAGATGATGGAAGCTAGACATAAGTTACATCTATTTAATATAAGCAGTGACATAATTGAATGGGAAGAAAATGAGTATAACAATTGGTACCAATGCAATGAACTAGTAGCTAAAGTATGCAGAATTTACTCAAATGACAGTACCATGAATAGGTGCTACAAGTATGTCTATATGTCTACCAACATAATTAAACTAACTCCAAATCTAAGTACAGATCTGCAGAAATGTAGAAGTAATCCTGCATGTAGGTCTATAGATTTAACCTCTATAACAAGACTAGAGGAGAGAGAGAAGCATAGACTTTCTCCACAACTAGATATGTGTAGACATACAAGGATTCAGAGCTAGATAGATTTTGTTAAACCAGTAAACAATTCCGGATTGAGAAGAAACTATAAACTGGAGAATGAACAAACTTCCTATCCATTGGAACAAAACTAATGAAAATGAAAATTTATGAAATGGCATGCAACCTATGTAAAATATGAAGAAAAATATAGATATATATACAGTGTAGAGGGTAGTATGCTTGACCTCAGTGAATAGTACAGGGAACTTCAAATGAAGGAGTATAGAGAGAGCCTCCTGCTGGGGAGATATACCCCTTATGAAAACATAAACCTGGTGGAAATCGAAAATTTTCATGCACTGGAAGTGTTGGAACCTTGACATTTCTTGCAATAGAGACATGTATATTCACTTATATAATGTAACGAGAAACAGAACGGGAAAATAAGACCAGTAAATCTATAAGTTCCCTTAATCAAATTTAAGTGGATCATTACTGAAGAAACAAATTTATGAAGTTAGTGAGAACACGAGACAGAAACGTGGCAACCATTAGAATATCATATCAATCTGTCATCAAGAACATAGATGAATCAAATGTATATATATATTACCTTTGGAAACAAAATTTAAGAACTGAGCTATTATGGCTCATTTTAACACCACAGAAAATAATTAATTCCGGGAATTATATCGACCGGATTAAATGGGTTTAACAGTCTTTGTCTCTGAAAAAAATTATAGAATTATTCAGGACAATTAAAAAATTGAACTGTCTAAAAAAAGTGTGCAATAGGCAAGAGAGAGTCTGGTCATACTCCTACTCAGAACGCAGCGATACCGACCTGAAAATCCAAGGATGAACGAATTCAAGTTAAATGAAATTACAAACTCACCAAAATACTGACTCAAAATCTTGACGAGATTCGAAATTACCTGCACAAAATAAGGGCAACATGAGAAATAGTGTTAATGATGCAATACGAATATACCTCGAAAAAAAATGTATACAAACCGAGTATAACGATAAGAGAGTTACCTTGGAAGAGTCGAATGCCTGGGTGACAAAAACGACCTGCAAGAAGGATACACAAATAGTGTCAACAAAATGACTCGACGACCAGTAAGTTCCCTGGAACGAAACCCCGCATATGGTGAGATACATAAATGGACCGTCTGCGTACCTGGAGTAGCGTGTTCTCGCCAGAAGGGAGACGCTTAGAGCCAGAGTAACTGGGCTCAAATAAAACTCATATGGCCATAGAAGACAGAGAGAAAAATTCCTGCTAATACACAGATTTAATATTAAAAAAGAAATCTCACAAGGGAAGGATAAACGAAATGCATGAGGTATTAGTAGGAAAAAAAAAATCAGTCACGAAATAACCAAACGACAATCAACATGGGGTTGATTTAAACGTGACTGAGATGGATTTTATAAGTTTTAATACCATAAACCGAGAGTAGAATCACTGGTAAGGAAAATGCCTAAATTTACATACCTGAAGAACCGTGAGACGAAGAACTGCCTTCGCCAGAAGCGGGATAGAGCATGATGTTTTGCCTAAGCTTGGAAAGCAGAATATGGACACAAGAGTTGATCCAAAATGGTGAAAGGCGAAAGAAAAATCCATTCAATAACTCAGGAATTAATACAATCCATTCAAGCAAAGTGAGAAAAACCCTAGCAGGCTTGGACAATCTCCACCATCCAAATGTCATTCAATTGAGAGAATACATGCGGATCGATTAGGGAAAAAACCGAAAACCATCACATAGCCATTCTAAACACAAATGTACATTTATTGATATCGATTTCACAGTACTCTCAAATCGTATTATAGGATTGATACTATTAACTGAACTAACATACAGTGCAACAATGATAAGGCTAACACACAAGCCCTTGCATGTAAATGTGACAAACACTGGTCGAGAAATGACAAGAAAAGTTTAAATCCTCACAACCATAAATTCTAATCGACGTGGAGAGCTCGACGAATTAACAAATGCAAACCATTAAACCAAATTTTCCATCGTAGAAAAGTAGGTACGATGTCTTTAAGGTCGTTTATCTTCCCAGGAAAATCTTCACCGTGGAAGGTACGCGAAAGATCTACGGATGATAATTATACAATTTCACTAAGTTCATAAGGCTGAATTAAACCCATATAAATGATAACCAATAGATGAGATAAATCGAATTAAATTGAGCAGAACTTGGAGTAAGTCGTTGTCAAACCATAGTTTCATAATGTGGGAAATGGTAAGAGAAATTAATAAACCAACGTATCACATAAAACATTACGCAATCCATAAGAGCATGACAATGAAATCCATGGCGTTCGTATGATGAATTCTATCAATTAGAATGTGGTTAAAAGTTAAAGGGCATATATAGAATTTTCTATGGCCTACAATAACACTAACCATTATGTGAATACAAAGTACATATGTGAATATGTTCTATGGATAAGGGTGGCCATTTAAACCATAGGTAGGTAGAATATATATATCAAGATACACATATGAGTGCAATACGGGATAGGAAAACTATATTCAACAAAATTTCTTAAAGACTGTGTGTAACTAGGAGAACAGAATGAGACTTCAAAAGAAAAATATGGGATGGGAAAGGAGAGACGTTACAAAATTGGAGGTTGTGCTGAGAGCTTCTGAGGAGATTTGTACAATGATTGTTACATGATCTCTATGACATATAATATACAGATAGTTCGGGGTTTTCAGCTTTATGCTTTCCCATGAAATACTGTGTTCATATGTGTGAATGTTTATGGTTTTAATGTGCGCATGCAATTGATTTTCTTTCCGCATGTAATGATCAATGGTAGAAGAGATTCTGTATTGTGCATGAAGCTAAAATAGTGTGTGATCAGGAGGATGTCGGTGAATAATATATCAGTTATTTAAATTTCTACAATATTGTCTCAATATGAAAATCAACCATGGCCAAGCATGGTCATTCTTCGTCCAACGTTGCATTGTGAAAACTTGCCTTAATGTTTAAATCAATCATGCTCAACCATTTTTATTTTATGGTTTATAGTATTTATCTAAAAGTTTTTATATACTTCAGGTTTATAATATTAATCTCTTAGGTTTAATATTAATCCCTTGAGTTTATAATATTAATAATCGTGTGATTTTATCAATCCTTTCTGTTTAAGATATTAATTTGTAGGCTTTATTAATCTCTTTTGTTTTTAATATTGATCCCTTCCCCTTATTTATCCTTTATTTTTTTAATATTTATCCCTGCGATTCACCAATTCCTTCGGTTTGAAATATAAAATATTGTTTCAATATGAAAATAAACCATGGCTAACCATGGTCATTCTTCGTCCAACGTGATTTATTAATCTCTTTTGTTTTTAATATTGATCTCTTCCCCTAATTGATCCCTTATGTTTTTAATATTTATCCCTTCGGTTCACCAATTCCTTCAGTTTGAAATATAAAAGATTGTCTCAATATGAAAATAAACCATGGCCAGCCATTGTCATTCTTCGTCCAATGTCGCATTGTGAGAATAATTCTCTCAATGTTTAAATCAAGCATGCTCAACCATGTTTATTTTACGGTTTATAGTATTTACCTAAAGGTTCTTATATACTTGAGGTTTATAACATTAATATCTTAGGTTTAGTATTCTCCCTTGAGTTTATAATATGAATAATCATGTGAGCTTATTAATCCTTTCTTTTTAGGATATTAATTTGTAGGCTGTATTAATCTATCTTTTTTTTTAACCTTATTGGTCACTTAGGTTTTTAATATTTATTCCTTCAGTTCACCAGTTCCTTGGGTTTGAAATATAAAACCGTTCGGTTTATTATTTATTTTGCTTTATAATATTAATAATCCCTTTGGTTTTAAAATATCTTAAGTTAAAAATATTAATTCTTAGGGTTTATTAGTTTCTTCGATTTTTTGTTTAAAATACTAATTCTTAGGGTTTATTAATTTCTTCGATTTTTTGTTTAAAATACTAATTCTTAGGGTTCATTAATCTCTTGTGTTCTTAATATTGATCCCTTGGCATTATTTATCCATTAAGTCTTTAATATTTATCCCTTGGGTTCAGCAATTCCTTTGGTTTGTAATATTAAACCCTTGGTTTTATTAGTTCTTTTGGTTTATTAATAACTAAAAGGGTTTATTAATCTTCAGTTTAAAATATTAATTCTTATGGTTTATTATTCTCTTGAGATTAAAATATTAATTCTTAGGGTTTATTAATTTCTTGGTTTATAATATTAATATCTATCCCTTGGGTTCACTAATTCTTTTGATTTATAATATTAAACCCTTTGGTTTATTACTTCTTTAAATGAATTATAATATTAATAATCTCTTGGGTTTATTAATATCTTGAAGTTAAAATATTAATTATTAGGGTTTATTAATTTCTCATGTTTTCTATTTTGAAATCTTTATTCTTAGGGTTTATTAATATCTTCTCTTTCTAATATTGATCTCTTGGCTTTATTAATCATGTGAGTTTATCATTCATTTGTATTTAAAATATTAATTCTTAGTCTTTATTAATTTCTTCATTTTTTAATATGGATCCCTTGGGTTTCTTATCTCTTAGGTTTTAAATATTTCCCCTTGGCTTCACCAATTTCTTAGTTTCATTAGTTCTTTGGCTTATAATATTTACAATCCCTTGGGATATTGGTAAGAGATATATATTTATTATAAATAGTAATAAAATACTGTTATTAAGTTATATTCGAATTTTAGTATAGTTTTAATTATAACTATTAATGTATTCAAAAAATTTAATAATATTTTATTATCAAATAATATATATATATATATATATATAGTATGCATGTAGTTAATATTATTAATATATTTTAAGTAGATATATAAAATTTATTGGTAATTATATTTATAAATATATAATTATTGTTTTGGTAAAATACATGTGGTGAGTGGTGGATATAGGTCTATTGGTGTATATCAACCACATTTGTATATATGATTGTGCTAGTTATACTCTACAACAGAAATTTTTTGAATAAAATTGATAATTTATGTATCTTTTAAATTGTGAATGTGTAACCATGGTACCATGTGGTAATGGGATAATTGTTTATGGACTAAGTATCAAGCTACTGTATCTATCATAATATGTTACTATTTTGGAGAAGGAAATGATATATACATTAATAAGCACAACATTGTAAAAGTTAAAATGTTTACACAGTTGAGACCCCGAAATGGTTTACTGATGACCTTGACTTATAGGTTAACTCGTAGCAGTGACAACATTGGACTCACTCAAGTTAGCATTCGGTTCTGGTCGGAGTCAACTAGCCACGGCCAGAATCAACCTCAAATCGATAGTTCCAGTGGTAGCTAACACATAATAATTCTAATATTAAGAATCGGTAGGACCCAACAGTAAATCATTAACTGAAATCACACCATAATATAATTACAATACAGTATAATACCGAGAAAAATGACACGGTGGAAGAACTCAAGATAATTAACAAATGAAAACATCGTATTAAGCGGAAGACTCATACTAGATGAACAAAGGAAAAAAAAAACCCTCTGCATGAAAATAAACAATGTTATATTATTCCATACAAATGTTGAACAAGCCATCTATTTCAGAATATTACTGGTTGCGGACCAAAATCTAACAAACAAAAATAAATAACAACTGAGCTCTTGAAAAGGGGAGGAAACTGCTAGTTCTTCCAATATGAGTAATAATAACCAGATTCAAACCCTAACAAGAGGTACAATATAAATCATTAACATCCCAAGCAGTGGAAGGATGAACGACCTAGCTGATTTGAGGACACTTCTATTAAACTGTAGGGCATTTTGATACGAAACTCAAGAAAATGATTTGGTATGAAGTAGACGCATAAGTAAGGCTAGTCGTAGCAGGAGACTGGAAACTGGAGAACCTTGCACCTAGTAAGAGGAAAACCTTCGTGTAAGAATTCAACTGAGAATGAATCACACTCATGTCAGAAGAAATACTTGCATGAGGATGTCGTGAAGAGAATTTACTCGTTCTCTAACTTGCAACATGAGTGTTCTCAATATCAGATTAATGGAGTAACCGAAGTCACAACTCAGAAATTAACAGTAACCAGGGTAGTTAAACTATTACCTGAGGTCGTTGAGTTTCTCACCAAAAATCTCGTGTTATGTAGAATTAAACAGAGAGAAGAATGGTTAGGGGAAAATCCATAACCCTTAAACAAATGTAGCAATATATCAGAAAATGTAGACACTCAATTTACTGGTAAGTCCACGGGGAGATAAAATCCTCTAGTGCAACTATACCCAACCAGCTGACTCTCTTCCGAAGCATCCAACCTATCAGTGTGAAGGAAAAAATCAATAGGCGTTATGGTCGGCATTAGAAAAACCACATACGTGAAAGTCGAGCATGAAAGAATCGAACTCCACGGACGGGTTGCGGAACCTTTCCAGCAAGTCGTAGCAAGCGGATGACTCCAGATAGGAGAGGGAAAATGGGGTGATTACAACTTAGTTTCCCCAGAAACCTCAACATCGTTGGATGAAACCCTACTAATCGTACGGTCTAGTTCCCTCCACGTAGTGACAACTGCCAGCATTTCGAGAAGCTTCGAACGTCGACACAGATCTCAATCTTTGATGTTCCAGCACCACCTTGTGCAACGAGGTAGAACGAATAAATGATATCAATGTCTAATAGAAGAATTATGTTATAAATACTTAGCCTAAGTCAAGAAGAACAAATATTAATCATGATATCATTCAATCCATATGGTGCAAGTTGTAAACCTAACTTTAATCTTGCATAAATTATGCTCTAAACCTTTATACTCCACATTTCCTCAGTGATAAAAAATCGGGTTAAATGTAATTACAATGGTGAAACAAAAGGAAAAGTTAAGAGCACACTTAGTGGTTGGAATAAGTATAATTTTTTTATTTATAATCTTTATTCTTCCAAGTTGTATTTATGGATGTTACATTCTCTTTTCAAATCCCTTAAACTTTTGTCACTACGTATTATCCCTTAGAAAGTTCATTATCTCTCGATTTTTATTTGTTATTTTTACATTAAACAAAAATAATTATTTATTATAATATTGTATTTGAATGTCGAGTTAAAATATTTGTCAACTCTAATATTTTTTAAAAATAAATGGTTATTCATTTTTTTCCATTATAATTTAAAATAAAAAATAAATAAAACTAAAGTCTATTTTATATTTTAAAAAAATTAATAAAATTCATATATATATAATACATTTTCACACAATTCGCATGCATATATATCTATTTATTAATAATATATTTTCAACAAAATGTTTAAGTCAAATATCATTTTCAATTTACCAAAAAGCCAAATACCATTTTTATTTATTATAAACAAACTTAACATTCTTCATTCATTTTCAAATGAACTTTCCTTTTCGAATAATTTATGTTTTGTTCCACCCATTTTTAGTTCGAGACTTCATTATCTTTTCATTAATATTAGTTATTTTTCATTTAAATAAATATCATTGTTAATTTTTAAAGGAATTTTCCTTTCAAAATCATTTGACCTTTTTATTATCATCCATTCTTCCTCCGAAACTCCAGTATTTTTCCATCTCCCTGTGTTATTTTTACATTAAAAAATCTTATTAATTATGGTTGTCTTGCAGAAGTAAAAGATTCATTTCACTTTCACGTGATTGTTTTTTGGGTTTTCAATAATACATTTGAGCATAATTTTTTTAAATAGTAATTTATATTTCAATTTATTTTTAGGTTAATATAATATAAATTTTAATAAGCAAAAGTAAGTTTGTTTTGTTGTTGTTTAAATGGAGAATATTAAAACTAATATAGTTTCATCTTAATTTTAGATTTCAAGTGTAGAGAGATTAAATTTTTTTCGATACAATTTTTTTCAAAAGCAAAAATAGTTTTGGTCTTTCAATATTTATAGGGAATTAAGATGGATCTAGGTTCATTTAATTTCCATTTAAATAAGGTATATTCCACATAAATAACATGGGTCATTACCATTGGCTCAAATAAACTTGTAGCTCAAAACCATTAGCAAATTGATTATGTTAACTTTACCTTAATTATCAAAAATAAGAATAAAAGTAATAATAATAAAGTAGAATTTTATTTTTATTATTTTAGTTTGAATTTATCTTTATTTTAAGATTCAGTTATTTTTATTTTTATTTTACTTTATTTTGATAAATTCAAAAGGTTACATTATTATTTTTTTACCATACTTGGTTAGAGAGCTCCTCTCCTACTAAAATAAATTTAAGATGATTATGATGGCTCTCTTCCATTTGAATTTAAATGAGGATGAGAATGTGCAAGGTTGAAGGGTCTCTTTCATTTGAACTTAAATTAGGGTGAGAATGTGCAATATTGAGAGCAAGTTATTAAATAAATAAATATATTAGATTTAAAATATATTCTATTAAAGAAAGGTTTTTTTTTTTTTAATTTAAATTATTTTATGTCGGCTAAAATTTCGAAACAAAATTTTATGGTTAAGAGTGAAAAGAAATTTGATCTTTGTGAATGTTTGGTAGATCCAAAGTTATGATTGATTTTCCCTTTTGAATAGGTTATATTCAACAAACATGGAGTTTAAAAACAATGTGATACTTTAACTGCCCAAAAAAAATTAATAAAAATAATAATATTGACCTAGAATTTTTATTTTTTTATTTTAGTTTAAAACTAATAATTAATATTATTCTAATTTTATTTTATTTTGAAAAAATCAAAATATTTACCTAATATTACATTACATTATAACATTTTTATTATGAAAATTAATCAAAAAGCAAATTACAACCTTTTTATTATGAAGAATCAAAAAGCAACTTGAGAACCGTAAATGTTCCAATCCTTGTAATGGTCTGTTTCTCCTTGATTATGAAAGTTGTCTACTAAATTATTCCGATATGCGTGATAAAATAAGAGTATTTAAAACTAACTACATTAGTGATAATCATTCTTACTTATAAGGAAGAGAATAAGGGCTCACATTTGCTCTATAATCTTCAACGCAATGGCTAAATTCAGCTTTAATCATTAGCTTTGGTAATTAGCAAGTTTCATGTGTTACTGTTGTACTGTTCGGCTAACACTTATCATACATTTTTACCACTAGCTTATGCTGTTTTTATAGCTACAGTACAGTGGCTTGGCCTTAGCTCATTATCAAAAGCACCCACTAGAGAACCCCGTCACTCTTTTTGTATTTGCATTTATGTATGTTTTCCTTAATGCATTAACGACTGGAACGACTCCTTCCACTAGGAGTGGGTTAGCTTTTACGCCTACGGGCTGGAATTTACAAGTTTAAAATCTCCATTTTCCGAAAGGTGTATTAACAGCGCATCCTATGCTGCCTCTGTGATTCACAAAATGGTCGAGATTCATTATTTTGTTGTTACTCTAAGATAGCTTAGGGGCTTGCTAAGAATGATTATTATCTTTTTTATATAAACCAATGAACTATAATATTTTCATAAATATTATTGCTAATAGTTTACAAAGAATATTGATTTTTTTTTTGTTATGGAAAAAAATTACGGTAGATTACCGACTTAAAGTCCATAGATATGAAAGGTAACGGATGATCGGTGGAAGTAGTCAGTCTGAGTGGTACGAACCTTTTTGTGCGTGGTAAATGGAAATTTCAGATAAATGTAATTGTAAATATTTTTCTGAATCTGACTTTTCTAATGATAGTTTTCCTGAGAATGAAGAATCCACTCACATCCAGCAGCATAAAGAAAAAGTTCTGATGGCCCAAACTGCTGAAGATGCTGAGCTAAAAGTTTTGTCCCAGATTTGTGCACTTGATGAAGGTGAGATGAAAGAAAAGCTTCAAAAAGCTTTTCTAAACCAATTGCACAACACTAAGAAATCTTCTTCCAACAAAACTTTGTTTGATGTTGAAGCCTTCTATGAAAGAAATACCAAATCTTTTCAAAAAGACCAACTGTAAGACAAAGTTCGTACACTCACTTTGGGGGAGGTAAGTAGCAAAATTCACTCTTTGAAATCTCAAATCTCCACTTTGAAAAACAAAATCTCTCATCTTTAAAAAGGCAAAGAGCCTCAAGCTGAAGAAGAAGCCAGGAACACTACACCATACAAAAATTCTAATGTTCAAATTTTTGAGAGAAGAAGAGATCCTCCTACTGGTTTTAGAGATATGAGAATACTAACCATCCAGTCCTAGCAGCATCATATTATGCTTGACATATGTATTGGGGGGCAAATGTTTTCACTTAAAACATTATTAATTCTAGTGCAGATGTGAATGTGCTACATAGCAAGATTATTCCAGCGAAATATTGAGTAAGATCATTCAGAGAAGTCATTGGACTGGAAAATAAAGATTGCATTATGAAGCTCCTCACGCTACTATTTTCTTTGATGAGCACTGCATTAAGTTGAAATTTGCAGTTACAGAATTTCCTATTGACTGCATTCTAGGAAATGTGTTTTTAGCCGCTATAGAACCACATGGTTCAACCAGGCTTTCTAACAACAGAACTAGTTATTTTATTACTATGCCAAAGTCTGATGGGAGTTGCAAAACGATAAAGTTGCCATATATATCTACTCCCAGAGTTTCTACCATGGTCCACGCCATGGAACAACTTGAAAAGGCTAGTAATAAGTTAATTGCATTAAAGGATTTAAAGGCAACTATGAAAGTTGGAGAACAACTCCTTTCTCTAGTTATTCAACAAAAGATCTCTGAATTCAGGAAAATACTTGAAAAAGAATGTTGTGCAGAAGAACCTAATGCCTTCTGGCACAAAAAACAGTATTTTGTTGAATTTCCTTATAAATCAGAATATGAAGGAAGACCATCCAAAAGTAAGAAAATTCCCATGAATAAATAATACATAGATTTGTGCAACAAGGAGATTAGAAATTTGTTGGATAGGAAATTGATTAGAAAATCTGACAGTCCCTGGAATTGTTATGGTTCTTATGTTAACAAAAGATCATAACAAATCAGAGGAATTTCTAGATTAGTTATAAATTATAAAGCTATGAATTCTATTCTTGCAGACAATACCTATCCTATTCTTCACAAAGGTGATTTCTTATCAAGGATTGTAGGTGCCAAGATTTTCTCCAAATTTGACATGAAATCTGGTTTTTGGTAGGCTTTAATAAAAGAAGAAGACAAGTTCAAGATTGTATTTAGTGTCCCTACAGGTCACTATGAATGGAATGTCATGCCTTTCGGATTAAAACATGCTTCATCCAAATTCCAGAAGGTCATGGACTCAATCTTTAAACCATACTTCGAATGGTTGCTTTCATATATTGATGATATTTTGTTGTGTAACCAGCTCCAAAAAGAGATAGCAACACCTTAGAAATGAGCCACTGGGGCAACCTCCAATACATTACATAAAATGAACAATTCTTTGATGATACAATTTACAAAACCTCCTTTCTATATATAGGAGTCCATGGGGCCATAATGTAATCCTAGTGGCCCACAATGTAATCCTAGCCGACATAAAAATAATAATTTAAGGGTACAATAATAACAAAATGGGGGTTACAAGGGTACAATAATAACAATAAGGGGGTTACACTAACAACAATAAGGGACTATACTAGTAATATAAGGACCTAACATGCCCCTCTCCTTAAAAAAAGTGTTGTCCTCAACGCTTGAGTAGCTCTGGGTGCTTGTGTATAAAATTCTCCTCCTCCCATGTAGAATCTTCAGTGGGTAAGTTCTTCCACTTGATGAAATAATCTGAAATTGATCGATTTCGTAGTTGTCGAGTTCTTGTTTCCGCGACTGCTTCAGGTTCCAATATGATTTTTCCATCCTCATCTAGTTCTGGAAATATTGTTTGAACTGGAAGATTTTCACCTATAACCTTCTTTAAGCATGAAACATGGAAAACTGGATGTACTCGCGAAGAAACATGAAGCTCCAATTTCTATGCCATAGTAGAAATCTTTTGCAACACCTTGTAAGGACCATTGTACTTTGGCGATAATTTATTATCCTTCTTAGCTTGCTTGAGGGACATTTTTTTGTATGGTTGTAGCCGTAAAAATACCCAATCTCCTACATCAAAAATTCTCTCGCTACGATGTTAATCTGCCTGTTGTTTCATTCGATTTTGTGCAAAATTCAGGCTATCCTTTAAGAGTTGGAGAACTTCTTGCTGATGCTCGATGTGATCTTCCACTACTTGAACCTTC
Source organism: Pinus albicaulis (assembly GCA_034641835.2). Classification (NCBI taxonomy): domain Eukaryota; kingdom Viridiplantae; phylum Streptophyta; class Pinopsida; order Pinales; family Pinaceae; genus Pinus; species Pinus albicaulis. The sequence continues at coordinate 23,617,892 of CM076572.1, read as the reverse complement.
AAATTTTCCCTTGAAGATGATGTGATCGATGGTGGATGATATCCGTAAAGTGCCATAAATGGGGTCATTTTTGCTGCAGTATGGAAGGAAGTGTTATACCACCATTCAACGAGAGTTAACCACTTGACCCATTGTGTTTGTCTATCAGATACAAAACAATGAAGATAACCTTCCAAACATTTATTTACTATCTCAGTTTAACCATCAGATTGAGGATGATAAGATGAGCTATAAGCTAATTGAGTACCCAAACAAGAAAATAACTCCGTCCAAAAATTTCCAGTAAAAATGGGATCTCTGTCGCTCACAATAACCCTTGGGCTTCCATGTAGCTTTTGAATTCTGTCCATAAATGTAGTAGCAACTGTACTTGCTTTAAATGGATGAGATAATGCACAAAGTGTGCATACTTGGTAAGTCTATCAACTACCACCATGATGACACTCTTTCCTTCGGACTTAGGTAAACCTGTGATAAAATCCATTGAAATCTCCTCCCAATGTTGACTTGGAATGGATAAAGGTTTTAGAAGTCCTGGGGTCTTAATTGTTTCCACTTTATTCTGCTGGCAAACCAAACATTCCGCCACAAACTTTTGAATATCAGATTTAAGGCCATCCCAAAAAAATTCTTTCTTCACCCTGTGGTAAGTTTTTAAAAATCCTGAGTGTCCTCCTAAAGGAGAAGTGTGCAATTCCATAAGAATATTTTGTTTTAGTTGGGAATTCTTACAAAGATATAAGCGATCTTTGTACCATAAGGAGTCATTTTTCCAACTAAATGTATCAGATGTACTAGGATCTTGCTGCAACTTTTGAATGAGTATCCATACATCTTTGTCCTTCTTCCATTCATCTCTTGCTTCAGTTATCCAATCTGGTTGGATAATAGAAATGGCACAAAGCAATGCTTCCACCTCTTCATTATTTCTTGAGAGTGCATGTGCAACAACATTAAGCTTTCCTTTTTTGTAGATTATTTCAAAGTCATAACCCAACATCTTGGTGACCCATTTTTGCTGCTCTTCTGAAGATAGTCTTTGTTCCAAAAAGTGTTTAAGACTATCATGATCAGTTTTTACCTTGAAGTGTCTTTCCATTAGGTAAGTTCGCCATTTCTTTAGTGCATGCAGTATTGCTAACATTTCCTTCTCATAAATAGGTTTCTGTAAATACTTTCCTTTGATTGGACGACTTTCAAAAGCAATGGGTCTTCCTTCCTGCATTAAAACCGTACCAATTCCATTTCCTGAGGCATCACATTCCACAATAAAGGTTTTTGTGAAGTCTGGCGTAGCTAAGACCGGTGCTAGGCACATTGCCTCTTTAAGATGTTCAAAGGCCTTAGTTGCTTCAGGAGTCCATGGAAATGCATCTTTCTTCAATAATGTTGTTAGAGGTGCTGCTATTCTCCCATAATTCTTAACAAACTTGTGATAATACCCTGTTAACCCAAGAAATCCTCGCAAGTGCTTTATGGTTGTGGGGACTTTCCATTCCTTAATGGCTTTAATTTTGTTAGGGTCTACTTTAACACCCTCGTGAGATACAATATGACCCAGATATTCCACCTCTTGTACTCCAAAGAAACATTTGGATGTTTTTGCATATAATTGTTTCTCCTGCAATAGTTTGAGCACCCTATCAACATGCTCAACATGATCCTTCCAAGACCTGCTGTAGATTAGTATATCATCAAAAAATACTAGCACAAATTTTCTAAGGAAGGGTTTGAAAATGGAATTCATCAACCCTTGAAAATGTAGAAGGTGCATTGGTAAGGCCAAAAGGCATGACCAAAAATTCATAATGACCCTCATGAGTTCGAAATGCTGTTTTTGGAATATCTTCAGTCTTCATTCTAATTTGATGATATCCTGAACGAAGATCCAACTTGGTAAAATAAATTGCTCCATGTAATTCACCCAATAATTCATCAATCACAGGAATGGGAAATTTATCTTTAATGGTGAGCTTATTGAGCTCACATAAACTACGTATCCGGTTACATTCACCATGTCGCATCCTTCTAGGTATTGCCATCTTTACGGAGGAGAAGAAAAGTTTTGACAAGGTTGAATTATACCAGCCTCTAACATTTATGCTATCATGCGTTCAATTTCGATCTTTTGTATATAAGGATATCTGTAAGGAATGATGTTTGGAGGAATACTTCCTGGAATCAAATGAATAGCATGATAATTATCACGAATAGGTGGGATTCCTTTGGGAGTTTCAAACACCTTGGAATGATTTTCCAAGACTTTTTGGAGATCTGGAGAAATAGATGATTTTGATGTTGGAACTTCTAGTGAGCATAATTGCGCAATTCCGCCTCGTTGTTATTTCTTTAGAATCTTTGTCATGACATTAGAGGTTATTATCTTTCTCAGCATCCCTGCAATACCTCGTAATTTGACTTCCTTTCCTTGCGAAAAAAATTTCAAGAAAAGTTCTTGAAAATTAAAAGCTACTGTCCCCAAATATTGTAACCATTGTACTCCTAGGACAACATCATCACCTCCAATTGGAATAGAAAGCATTGGACTATTCAATACATATTCCCCCGTGGTTAGCTTGATATTATGGCATTTTCCCGAGCAATTTATACTTCCTACATTTGCAACCATCACTTGACATTATGGTGTAGGGTATAGGAAACAATTCAATTCCTTGGCTACCTTAAATTGAATAAAATTATGGGTACTACCCGAATCAATCAACACTATTACCTTTTTCTTCTTGATATGTCATTCTATCTTGAGAGTTTGAGAAGTGGTAATTCCTACCAATGCATTACATGATATGGTCGGACTCATTTCTTCTTCTTCCAGGGTTCTTTCCTGGTGTATATCCTCTTCTTGTTCATTTTCTTCTTCCTCTTCACAATTTATGTAAAATAATTTCTTCTCGACGGACTTATGAACTTTAGTGTATTTATCATGCTGGCTGTAGCAAATCCCTTTTTCTCTTTTTTCTTTAATTGTTGTGGTGTCAACCTTTTGAGTTGTGGAAATCTGAGCGTGTAAGGAATACATCCTTCTTTATAGAATTGAGTGTTAGGCTTCCTTGTCACCATTATTTTACATTCAAATTTTCTTGCCAACCTGAAAGCCTTCTCCAATGAATCCGGTTCCAAAACGCGAACTCCATGTTGGATGTTATCCTTTAAAGTGCCTATGAAGAGATCGATACTGTGTTCCTCTGGAATATCAGTTACCCTTATATTCAATTTTTGGAAGTCCTCAATGTGTTGCCCCACTAAACCCTTTTGTTTGAGATTTATCAATTGGCTAAAGAAGGTGTTTCTCTTTGTATCCTCATAATGTGCTATCATTTCCTCCATAAAAATTGACCAAGTGACAATTTTTTTTTACGGGAGCAAAGCCATCGATACCATAAAAATGTATTTTTTTCTAAATGTAAAGTTGTAATGCGTACCTTTCGTGTGTTTTGCACGTTATGGAGATCAAAATATTGCTCCATCTATAGTATCCATGTTACGGGGATCCTTTCCATCAAACTTCCTCATATCCATTTTTGGAATATGGTGGTTCTTCTCGCCAACATTAGAGTTTATGAACTCACGATTAACATTTATTTTGTTCTCATCATGAGGTTCTTCTACTATCTTTTCACCATTAAGAAACATTTCTTGTATCAACTTTGTCAAACCTTTGATGGCTGCTTTTAGCTCATTCTTCATGTTTTCCATGTTGTCTTTCATGTCATCCATGCCAGCTTCCATGCCAGCTTCCATGCCATCCATCTTAGCTTCCACGCCTTTCTTCAAACCGTCCATCTTCGCTTCCACGCCTTTCTTCAAAACTTCCATTTCATTTTTTGTTGCTCTTTGCGAGAGCGAAATTTGGTGCACTTGCTCTTGTAATTTTGATAGATGATGTTGCAATTATTCATCTTCATGAGTCATCGTAGAGCCTTCTGAAGGCTTAATGGGTGTTGAATTATTTTTACCAGGCAACTTTTAGAGCCAAATACTAATATCTATTCTACAATATGCCCTTGGAATCAATTCAAATTTATTCTTCAAACAAGACTTATGCAATTCGGAAAAAACATACACACCTTTTTCTTGCTTTTGAGGAGCTCGATGTTGAAATTGGATTATATTTTTGATTGCAGCACTTCAATATTTGATTTTCAGTACCAACGTAGCCCTCTGAATTATCTTTTGAATGCCATAGGTTTGACCTGATTTGGATTCTCCCACGATGACCTAATTATGGACTGGTTGAGTAGAGCGAACTTCTACGACTTGCCATGTGTCATTGTTTCATCCTTTGTCTCTAAAATTTACAGCCAAGAAACTACAGTCCGTGTACTTGCAACCACTTTTTACGACACCTCAATCTGATGCCCAGAGAGAGAGTTATTGAACTTTTCCCACGATCACCACTTTGATATGAAATTTAGGAGCTTGAAAAAGCACTACCTTCCACAGATCATATCTCCAAAAATATTGTGAACCAATATCTGAAATTTTTTTACGACTTTCCTCAGGATTTCCGCTTCGCACCATATTAATTTAAGATTCTGAACCTTCGTATAAAAAACTTTATAGCACAAATTCCACGATAACCTGTTTAGGAGCCTGAAAAAAGACCTAACTTCCATAGATCATATCTCTGAAAATATTGCGAACCAAGCTCTGAAAGTTTTAGACAATCTTCCTCGGGATTTCGGCTTCGCACCCTAAAAATTTCAGCTTCTGAAACTTCGTAGAAAAAAAGTTATAGCGAAAATTCCACGATGCGGACACATTTTGGAAGCGGTGGAACCAGGTAGAGAAACTACGATGCCAAATGTTTAGTAACTTGACTCCAAAAGAATGAAACGCCTTAGAAATGAGCCACTTCGAGGGGGAAACCTCCAATACATTACATAAATGAACAATTCTTGGATGATACAATTTACAAAACATCCTTTCTATATATAGGAGTCCATGGGGCCATAATATAATCCTAGTGGGCCACAATGTAATCCTAGCCGACCTAACAATAATAATTTAAGGGCACAATAATAACAAAATGGGGGTTACAAGGGTACAATAATAACAATAAGGGGGTTACACTAACAAAAATAAGGGACTATACTTGTAATATAGGGACCTAACATATTTTAGTTTCTTCCAAAAAATTGCATGATCACTTTAAACATGTAAATATATTTCTTCAAGTGGTCAAAGGAAATGGCTTAGTTTTAAGCAAAATGAAGATATAACTATTCCATACTTCTATCATGTTCCTTGGCCACACTATCAAGAGGATGGCTAGATCTATTTGCAAATAAATGCTCTGGAATTTTTTAACAAATTTCGAAATATTATTACAGATAAAACTCAATTGCAAATATTTTTTGGTTGTTTCAATTATTTCAGTAGCTTTTATCAAGATTGTGCTAAAGATAGATATTTTCTCAACCAAATTTTGAAGAAAGATCCCATGCCATAAACTGAAGCCCATACTGCCGCAGTCAGAAATATCAAGTCTAAGGTGAAAACCCTTCCTATTTTATTTATTGTTGATGATGATACTTTTATAATTGTTGAATTTGATGCCAGTAATGAAGGATGGGGATGCATCCTCAAGCAAGTAAAAGAAGGCAAAGAACAGATTGTACAATTTGCATCAGGCACTTGGAGCCCAGCTGAAAGAAATTGTTCCACCATTGAGAAGGAGGTAAAAGCTGCTCGGAATTCAATAGATAAGTTTGAAATCCATCTTGTAAATAACAATTTTTTGCTTAGAGAAGATGCCTCCGCTCTCAAAAAGGTCCTGACAAAGGATAATAAAAAGCTAGGTGAGGCCAAGTTTGCCAGATGCCAAGATCTTTTTGAAAATTTTAAATTTGAGGTTGAACATATTAAAGGTGAAGAAAATAGTCTTCCTGGATTCTTGAGTAGAGAATATATATAGCCTATACATGTCATGGTAATTGTTACGAAATGGGGTCCAAACCGGCATAAAGATATTCTTAGATCTATTCCTGATGACAAAAGCTAGCGAGAGTACTATGATCAATGGAAGCCAACATGGAAACTCAGGAATACAAAAGTTTTGGATGGCAATTTACAACCACACACTGATATCCTACACTTAGTTCCTGAAAGAAAGGTGTATCCAAAAGGAAGTAAATGAATCCATGACATGATTTATTCCAAGAGTATGATTGCAGCAAATCTAGCAGAAGAGTCCTTAAGAAAATATTTTCATGACATCACTATGATCTGGACTGAGAGGGGGATAGGCGTCGATTTTATCATAAATATTTTTGTATAAATAGAACCAGGGACCCTACATGGACTAATAATTTTTCATTTTGGCTAGGAAATGACCCTTCTATCATTTTTCCTAACACCATTTATAATTTGTCAAGATAAAAAAACTCTGGTGGGATATTCTAAACGTAGATGGAAAAGATGAAACCCATTATACAAAAATAAATTTTGGACCATCATGGGTTATGCAAAGAAATAAGAAGAGCGAATGGTTAAAAGAATGGTGGAATGACTTCGGAGTCAATAAAACCACCATTGATCATGCTTATTATGAATCCTATTTCCAGCTGCATTGTAATTGGTGTTTTGAAAACAATATTCCTGAATGTTTTCACACTCCTTGTAATATTGTTGGCGACCTCCAAAGAATCCATGATAATGAAATATTAAATCAATATATGATCAGGCATTATGAGTCGTTATTCATGACAAAAATCAAGCACCAAATTGTTTTAAATAAACCAATGATTGTTAGAAGAATATACACCAAAGCTCTTAATGATCCCTCACCACTCTTGATGATCCCTCATAGTATGGTTCTTGTGGACTCCATCTAAAAGTCTCCACATTTTTTTGGTGTCCAGTCATAGACTTAAAGTGACTGGTTTTCTCATGGGCTTTCTGGTAAAAAGCTTCCACTATGTAGATATTCCTTTACTAGTTTTCTCATGGGCTTTTGAATAAAAGTATCCAAAGTGTCCTATCGTGATTGTTTTAGTACCAATATTCAATTTTATCAGGATACTCGGAGCACTTCTCTGACAACTGGTGGGATTTGACCCACATCTACCTCATTGATTGATGTATGTACTAAGTATCTATGGACCCGACTCTCAAGAGTTTTTCCCCTCTCACTTCATATAAACGAAGGAGAGTAAGGCTCATTTGGGGCATCAGGTGTGTTAGCCACTTGTAAAATTTGATTATCCCAAAAATGTGGCTAAATCTATTTTTGAGCCTTCAAGGAACAATTTTTCTCACTAAAAATTGTTGGCTCTTGAAGAATCTTAAAGGCCTCCTGCCTCTGTCCAAATCCTATACTTCTATTTTCATCCCAAAAGACTCTGAAATCCTGCTAATTTCCAAAGCCAAAATATTGTTGCAAACATCATTTTCTCCTTTCCTTTCTTCCCAAATTAACCTCATCTTTCTATCCCCCTATTTCCCAAAAAAATCCCTCATTTTCACGTTTCTGCCTTTTCCCCTCATCAAAATCCCCTTTATAAATTTTAAGACTCACTCTTGGCCTTATCGAAACCCTCAAAGCTTTGAAAATCATGAGAAAAACCATTAAAAACCCATTTTGTTATATATATTGGGCTTAAGCCCCCTTGGGCTAAGTCCCTAGCCTTTCCGCCCATACACCCTGGCGCCGTAACCGCGCGCTGAGCCAGTCGGGTGCTTATCCGATTTAAATAAATATTTCTTCGCAAACCATCAAAAAACCTTTGATATTTATTTAAATCGTCGAAATTCATTTTTTTTAATTTTTCCGCCCGTGAAAATTATGGAGTGATCTCGACCGTCGATTCAATCCATAGATCTGATGGTACAGAGTGCGCCTCCCTGTGGACCCCCTAGCCATGCACCGTTTTCGAAAAACCGCATGGTTTTTATCGCACCACTCTTCGGCGGAGGGCGGTTTTTGCCCGATGGCCAGCGATTCCATACATCGCTTGACACGCGTCCCTTGTACTTTTTGTGTGACCATCATCCATCACGCATTAACGTTTGGACCTGGAAGCCCAGAGATATCGCTGTGGACCATCCGATCTGGGCCCACTGATCCAACGGTGATCGCTCACCGAAGTTTCTCAATGGATAATGAAGGTGCGTGCACGATAGCCGGGCCATCGTACAACTGCAAATCAATCTCTGCCGTTGATCTGATCTGCAGATCGACGGCCCACAATTCATCACCCAATCTCTCCATTTGACTTTCCATTGCCCAATCCCGACCGTCGATCTCTGCACTCGATGGCTCAGATTCATCATTCTCCTCTGACCGCCTCGTTCAATCTCGACCGTCGATCTCTGCACGATCGACGGCTCGGATTTAATCCTTCTTTCACCCATTCCACGATCGCTCCCGATCAATCCTGACCATTGATTGATGCCATCCAATGGCTCCGATCTCCTCACATGCCCTCCGATGCAGTAAACCTATAAAAGCAAGATTTTTTAATAGTTTTCGTATTTTGAAGGGTTTTTATCATTTTCTCGCAATTTTCAAAGAAGATTCAGAGGCGGAGGGTGACAACCCTCACGTCTTCAATTCGTCAAAGGAAATCATCCACAGGGTGGAAATGCACGTTTCCTCAGTGTTTCCTCAGACATGGATGCCTTATGAACCCTACATAGCCCTGCAAAATAGCGAAGAACACAACAAATAGGGCATAGACAAAGAGTATCAGCGTCGAATGAAAAAATGCACCAGAACAGAGGATTAAAGGACAGATTTGTGGGGATCACGTCTAAGATTCTTATCGAAAGCCTAATCCCCAAATAAACATAGTTTACAGAAAACCTAAAGTGTTTTATCAAGCAGGAATGCTTTCGCCGCCATAATCTGAGGCAAATCGATTCCTCTCAGCTACCATAGTGCCACCTGTTCCTGAAAGTACTCAATCAGGGGCCGAAGTTATTAATCGAATGAATATTTTCGCCTCAGCACAGCCGGAAAAGTTACTTCTGCAATGAAACTTAATAACAAAATATCTGCAGAGTAACCCTAGCGTCACAAAGAGCCTCAAAGGTCAAAAAATCTCCCACCGAGCTTAATTCATAAGTGTAAATCAATTAATATAGTGAAACACCTGTACAGTTTCTTCATTGAGCCCCCCAAGGGCCAAGAAGACATTAACTCTATATTAATTGTAATTGAGATCTTTTATCGGGTCTCACCTCCTCATTCTTCTATAAATACTTCTGTAGAAGATGAGAAACTGTTGGTTGTAGAACTTTGATATACATTTGAGCAAAAAACTTCTGATTGTACATAGTATTCACTGGCTCTTGGAGCTCTTCTAGTGATATATAGGTTAGGCTGAGATGTGTAGATGGTTGCTAACCTAAAGAACTGGACTTAAAGCTGTAACTAGTTTGGAGCATCAATACAAGCTGATTTATGGGATCCTCGTGTATGTTGACGGTGATGTTTTTCTTATTGTAACCTGTTGTTTTGTTTCTGTTTCCATTTTTGTTTCATATTCCCTTATAAAGAACAAAATGCATAGAGTTAGGACCTACTGTATATCGGTAACCTTCTCTGGAGGAAAATCTTTATCTGAATGTTTTGTTCCATCTGTGTTATTTAGGAATGATTTAATTCAGTTTAAGCATAGGAATGTTGGTGTTCCCTTGTCTTATTGTCTTAGCTGAATGTTGTTCTTAGATTTTACTTTCATTATATGTTTTGTGAAGATGAACTGAGGAAGATATGGTGAGCCCTGGTCCCAGTTTGATCCCACAGACTATCTGATTTTTTCCCTTTGAATGTGTGAAAAGCTGGCTAGTTTCAAAGTACTTACCAGATCTTAGGCCATTCTATTGTTATCTTTGTATTTGTCTTGAAAGTAACCAAGTAAAGAAGAGCTAGGAGAGGATTTGTGGTGAGCCCGGCCCGCTAGTTTCTAATCCAAAAGTTTCCTTCGAGTTTCTCTCTGTTTTGAGATGTTTTCTATTGAAAGTGTATCAAAGGCTGGCTAGTTTCAAAGTACTTACCAGATCCTAGTTTAATTTTATGTTTTTCTTGAGTTCATGTCAAAGGCTGGCTAGTTTCAAAGTACTTACCAGATCTTGGGCTACTCTTGTTTCTACATCTGTTTATTTCTCCTTCTTATTGTATCATTCCATCCCATAAACCAATCTTCAAAGAGATCCTTAGACATAGATGACTTTCCCCATGGACCACTCTTGCCTCTTGTTGTTCCAATTAAACCCTATTATGACTCCATAGCCCAATGGACTAAAACCTGCAATTTTCTACGTTTTTGACCGAAGCTTACTCTAATTGCCTGCAAATTCTCACCTTTGGAGCTTTTTGCACTCAGAACTTTCCACCTTGAACAATAATCATGCTCAACCATCCAAAAAACAAAAAAACGCTTGGCCTTCATAACTAGCCTAATATCATGACCCCAAACTTTAAAGAAAAATCCATCTTTGCACTTTTTGGAGAGATCCCTCTCCGAATTTAGGAGGGCTAGATCCTAGAATCCCAAAGTGGTTGAAACGATGTTGTTTCTGTAATTGGACTCTGCCAATCTTGCTAATAAATTACAGATTCCTAACAGGGTGTGAGAGTTAGAGATTCGAAGTGTCATTGTGTTTTGAATCTAGAGATTCTGAGTTATTTCACTTCCCACTGTGCATCTGCGGGCTGAGCCTGATCTTCTTGCATCACGAAGTAAATTCATATTTCTTTAATTAGGTTACTCTAAGAAGGCTGCGTATCAGTGTGTGAGCACTGGTAAGAACTTAAAGTGGCCATAATACATAGGATTGTCGATATGTGTGTTCTTTTTTGGTTTAAAGACTGAGCCTGTGAATCGGCCAGGTAGCCTCCAGAAAGCTATCTTATTTATTAAGAAGAAAACATTGGTAAAATCCATCATAGACTATCTCAGGAAAGAACAATAGAGTCTGTAATCTAATAATTCAGGATGAATAAAGAGTGTGATTTTATTCTGCAATTTTTGAGTACTGAAAAACTATGAGCTTATTAAAGACTGTTGAGGTAGTATCTGTGTTGTTTATTTTCACCAGAGGTTCACCAGAGGTTCGCCAAAAGGTAGAAGGGACACCAGACCATTAAAGGCGAGGGAAGCCGCAGAAAAAGGTCGCCAGAGCGTGAAATATCTGAGTAGGTTCGTGTATGGGTGAATAAGTATACACAGAGAAGAGACTCAACAAGGCCAGTCAACTTGTGTTGTTGTTGCAAGCTTCATCTGAAGCCCTTGCATAAAATTGGTATCAGAGCCAGAAGTGTCGTCTGTTCGTGAAGGTTAGTACTCAAAACCTTACACTTTGTTAAAAAATTGAATCAGCACGAAGAGCTGTATCTTTCCGAGAATTAGATGAGAAGGATAAAGTTGAAGAAAATCCTCTCAGAGATATGTTCGCTTCATCGTCTAGCCATGTTATAAACTCAGCCGATCTTGAATATTTATAATGTCAACCATCTCCTAGATGAAAGTTTCCAAATATAAATGCATCCGATGTATATTCTGATTTGTCTGCATTTCATTTAATTGCCGCTACCAGAATTTCCATAAAGGAAACCATAAGCCAAATTCAAGAAAATTCTAATTGTGTGCAATCCATTCCTCTCCTTGATCCAAAAATTCTTCAAGCAGAAGCCAAAAGGTTAAAAACCTAATATCTTCATTTGGGATGTATTCGGGTAGGAATAAATGCTTTGACCCATAGAGGGCTAGAAACATTTGTACTTGCCACGGTCAGAGATCTTACCCATAATAAGTATACTGACTCACTGATAGGAGGAATACTTGCTCCGCTGTCGAATGGCCTGGTTTATTTTGATTGTTATCCTAAATTCTCTGTATATGTCTTCGACGAGCATATAAAATACATATTACAGCTGCAGATCCAGACATCTGGATTTGATATGAGGAAAAAGAGACACAATATAGCCAACACCCTATATCCTGCAGTCTTCCATACTCCGAGTCAAGATTCCAAATCCAGTGTGGTAGTTCTTACAGATTCAAAAAATCAAAAGATTGAACATCAAACAATCCGATGGGAAGATCTAAGTTTCCCTGAACACTAGATTGTTCAAAATCCCAAGCCTCCTGGTATGCAGAGTATTACTTTTGCCAATGTCCAAGAAAAACAATCTTCTGCTGTAATTTCTTTTCCCAGAAGATCGACCATCGATCGCAGAAGAATAAGTCAGCTTTGCAGAAGTTCCCCTTTGTACAGGAATCTGGAAGAAATTGATACTGCTTGCTCTTCTCGTTCTTCTATTCATTGTCAACATATTGAGTTATTTGAGTTTGCCCAGTTAGTTAATTTTTCTTCTGTAGAAGTCATCTGTCCAAACTATAAATCAAATGTAAATCTTAGCTAGCTTGCTGAACTTGTTCTACATTATAATCATCATCCAAGGACTGGAGAAGCCCCACCTTCTACATTAGTCAATCCATGTCCTAATCCCAAATGTTCAGACATTCCCTTTCCTCACGATTCTGACCATGTGTTGATGATGCATAGCCTACCTTCTTTGGAAAAAGAAGATCCCTAGCTTACAGAAATATTCAGCAATCTGAGACCACCAGACATGCCTAGATATGGCATAGAATACTTGGAACAGTTGAATAGTTTAATTCCAAATAGTAGATCCATTGATTTGCTTGATGACTGCAAGAAGCCTTCAATCCCAGAGATGCAAAAATTATTTTCTATAATGGATGGGTGTGATAAATACAAAATAGATACCCAATGGATGAAAGCCATTTTAAATTGGGATCTAATAACTCATCCTGATGCTGAATATTTTGATCTCAGCACATCTAAATAAGAAAGAATTAGATTGGCCACTGAATGGAAGACATATATGGACTCCAACAATTTATGGATATCTTTTTATGTTTGGAAAAATATTGTTGAATCAAAATCTGTCATGATGACAGATACAGTCTCATCTTCCACAACCCAGCACTCTTGGACTGCTATAGGTGGCAGTAAAGTTGAAACAACTACCACATTCCCTCCATATAAAGGCATCATTTTAGGAGAAGCACAAAAATCTGCTAAAGCTATCCCCTTGGTTCTTAAAGATGACAATGCCCTAGGAATTTATGGTAGAATTCAAAAGGCCAGTGAGCAGATAAATTGGACAAATACTACAATCAAAGGTCTAGAGATGAATACTGCTAAAGCAACTTCTGTCAAAGAACATTTTGATGGTCTTCAAGTTTCTATTTCTGATGTAAATAATTCTTTGAATCATGTTTAGTTTTCTACTTCTTCATTGAAAAGTTATGTCAGAGAGTCCTTAGAAAAAATTGAATTGTTAGAGTCTAAAGTTGACAAAGAATTCCATTCTACCCAAGGAATCATTGAGAAGCTTACTATACAGTTTGAGAAGTTTCAAATAAAAATTGTTGATAAGCCTATCCCGACATCTTTTCTGCACAAGAGAAGTGTGCAAATACAACATCCTGTCAAGCCTACTGACAAATTTCCTTAGTTATTTCCAAAGGAAGTAACCCAGTCTAAAGCAGAGACAAAAAACCCAGAAAAGACTGAGAAAATCTCAATAGCCTCTTTATTTAAAGAGCCAGAAGATAAATCTTCACAGAGTTCATAATCTTAGTTGTTTCCCATTTATGAACCACTAGAGAGTCAATTTACTAGGTATCCTGCTCCTGATTTAAGTGGTGAAGGAAAAATTCCTGAAACTCACACATTTCATTCAGATGCTCACAGGGAAAGGAATATAGATAACTTAAGTGTGGGATAGATCAGACAGTTAATTGATATGATGTTCACAGAATACAAATTAATGTGTCTGAAGGGAAAGAATGAAGTAGAAGCCTGTAAAACTATAATTCAATGTTTTACTGGTACTTTGCTTAGATGGTGGGAAACAGAGACATCACCAGCCCTCATTGAAAAAATATAGAATGAAATGTTAAAGGATGAGATTGGTGATATCATACATAACTCTGATGGGGCTCCCCAGAATAATATAATAGGAGCCCTAACTTCTATGATTATAGAACATTGGTGTGGATCTGAAATTGAGTTAGCAGATAAACATGAGATGATTCTCTCTAAAATGCCATAAAATGTCTCAGTTTGAAGACTTCCATGGGGATTGGGTACATCGCATATATGAGGTAAAAGATTCAAAATTTTTATTGTGGAAACAAGTCTATCTTATTGCTTTGCCTTCAAAGTTCGTAGATTATCTAAGACAGCAAGAAGCTTTTCAGTTGCCTTTCGAATCTTTTACATGGGGAGAAATTTATGTTGTAATTACTAAGACATTGGTTGGTTTATGTACAAGTAGGAAAGTAAATAAGTCTCTTGAGAAACTTTCAAGAATTCCTGATAGTAAATCAATTTGCAGTAAATATGGGATTGCTATTGATGATCCTATTGTGAAAAGAAGAAAAGCCAAAAAGCAGGCTAAGAGAGAAAAGAAGAAATCTGGAGACTTCCCAACCAAGTATAATAAAGGTAAAAAGAGGATCCAGCACAGATCCAAGAAGGGATACTATAATTATGTCCCTAGAACCCATTATTATCAGCCGTTTGACATCCACTTACATACTTCCAAACAAGAGAAGTGGAATAAGTTGACCTGTTGGTTGTGTGGAAAAACAGGCCATACATCAAATAAATGCCCAGATGGTGAAGAATCCAAGAAAAACAGAGGCAAGAAATCACAGGCCTTCGCTAAAAACAAAAGAGTTGTTAAAATTGAGACTCCCCTCTTGTGCTTCAAATGTGGGTCAAGGAGTCACCGTTCTGAAAATTGCCCAAATGTTGTTATACATGAACAACTACAACAACAACAGCTCGAAGGCACAACCTCTGATTATGAAAGTTCTTATTTTGATTCCTCAGATGAAGAGCTCCATGCTAAAATGGCCACATGTTTTTGTTCTGATTTAGATAAATGTAATTGCAAATATTCTTCTGAATCTGACTTTTTTGATGATAGTTTTTTTGAGAATGAATAATCCACTCACATCCAGCAGCATAAAGAAAAAGTTCTAATGGCCCAAACTACTGAATATGCTGAGCTAAAAGTTTTGTCCCAGATCTGTGCACTTGATGAAGGTGAGATGAAAGAAAAGCTTCTTGAAGCTTTTCTAAACCAAGTGTACAACACTAAGAAATCTTCTTCCAACAAACCTCTGTTTGGTGAAGCCTCCTATGAAAGAAATACCAAATATTTTCAAAGAGACCAACTGCAAGACAAAGTTCGTACACTCACTTTGGGGGAGGTAAGTAGGGAAATTCACTCTCTGAAATTTGAAATCTCTACTTTGAAAAACAAAATCTCTCATCTCGAAAAAGGCATACAGCCTCAAGTTGAAGAAGAAGCCAGAAACAATACACCATACAAAAATTCTAATGTTGAAATTTTTGAGGGAAGAAGAGATCTTGCTACTGGTTTTAGAGATATGAGAATTCTAACCATCCAGTACTAGCAGCATCGTGTTATGCTTGACATCTGTATTGAGGGACAGATGTTTTCCCTTAAAACATTAATTGATTCTGGTGCAGATGTGAATGTGTTACATAGCAAGATTATTCCAGACAAATATTGGGTAAGATCATTCAGAAAAGTCATTGGGCTGGGAAATAAAGACTTGCATTATGAAGTTGCTCAGGCTAATATTTTCTTTGATGAACATTGCATTAAGTTGAAATTTGCAGTTGCAGAAATTCCTATTGACTGCATTCTAGGCAATGTGTTTTTAGCAGCTGTGGAACCACATGGTTCAACCAGGCTTTCTAACAACAGAGATGGTTATTTTATTACTATGCCAAAGTCCGATGGGAGTTGAAAAAAGATCAAGTTGCCATATATATCTACTCCCAGAGTTTCTACCATGGTCCAGGCCATGGAACAACTTGAAAAGGCTAGTAATAAGTTGATTGAATTAAAGGATTTGAAGGCAACTATGAAAGTTGGAGAAAAACTCCTTTCTCTAGTTATTCAGCAAAAAATCTCTAAATTCAGGCGAAATTTTGAAAAATAATGTTGTGCAAAAGAACCTAATGCCTTCTGGCACAGAAAACAATATTTTGTTGAATTGCCTTATAAATCAGAATATGAAGGAAGGCCATGCAAAAGTAAGGCAATTCCCATGAATAAAGAATACAGAGATTTTTGCAACAAGGAGATAAAAATTTGTTGGATAGGAAATTGATTAGAGAATCTGACAGTCCCTGGAACTGTTATGGTTTTTATGTCAACACAAGATCATAACAAATTAGAGGAATTCCTAGATTAGTTATAAATTATAAACCTCTGAATTTTGTTCTTGCAGACAATACCTATCCTATTCCTCATAAAGGTGATTTGTTGGCAAGAATTGTAGGTGCCAAGATCTTCTCCAAATTTGACATGAAATCTGGTTTTTGGCAGGTTTCAATAAAAGAAGAAGACAAGTTCAAGACTGCATTCGGTGTCTCTGCAGGTCACTATGAATGGAATGTCATGCCCTTCGGATTAAAGCATGCTCTGTCCAAATTCCAGAAGGTCGTGGACTCAATATTTAAACCATACTTTGAATGGTTGCTTGTATATATTGATGATATTTTAGTTTTTTCCAAAAATTTGCATGATCACTTTAAACATGTAAATATATTTCTTCAAGTGATCAAAAGAAATGGCTTAGTTTTAAGCAAAAAAAAGATAGAACTGTTCCATACTTCTATCAAGTTCCTTGGCCACATTATCAAGGATGGCCAGATCTCTTTGCAAAGACATGCTTTGGAATTTGCTGACAAATTTCCAGACATTATTACAGATAAAACCGAGTTTCAAATTTTTTTGGGTTGTCTCAATTCTGTTAGTAGCTTTTATCAAGATTGTGCTAAAGATAGATCTTTGCTCAATCAAAGGTTGAAGAAAAATCCTATGCCATGGACTGAAGCCCATACTACCGTAGTCAGAAAGATCAAGTATAAGGTGAAAACCCTTCCTGTTTTATTTGTTGCTGACGATGATACTTTTAAAATTGTTGAATTCGATGCCAGTAATGAAGGATGGGGAGGCATCCTCAAGCAATTAAAAGAAGGAAAAGAACAGATTGTAAAATTTGCATCAGGCACATGGAGCCCAGTTGAAATAAATTATTCAACCATTAAGAAGGAGGTAAAAGCCGCTTGGAATTCAGTAGATAAGTTTGAAATCCATCTTGTAAATAATTTTTTTTTTCTTAGAACAGATGCCTCTGCTCTCAAAAAAGTTCTGACAAAGGATATTAAAAAGCCAGGTGAGGCCAATTTTGCCAGATGGCAATCTCTTTTTGCAAATTTTGAATTTGAAGTTGAACATATTAAAGGTGCAAAAAATAGTCTTCCTGACTTCTTGAGCAGAGAATATATACAACCTGTACATATCATGGTAATTGTTACAGAATGGGATCCAAACCAGCATAAAGAAATTCTCAGATCTATTCCTGATGACAAAAGTTGGCGGAAATACTATGATCAATGGAAGCCAACATGGCAACTTAGGAATACAAAAGTTTTGGATGCCAATTTACAGCCACATACTGATATCCTACACTTAGTTCTTGAAAGAAAGGTGTATCCAAAGGGAAGTAAATGGATCCATGACATGATTTATTCCAGGAGTATGATTACAGAAAATCTAGCAGAAGAGGCCTTAAGCAAAGATTTTCACGACATCACCATGATCTAGACTGAAGGAGGGGATAGGTGCCAAGTTTATCACAAATATTTTTTTATAAATAGAACCAAAGATCCTACATGGAATAATAATTTTGCATTATGGCTAGGAAATGATCCTTCTATTATTTTTCCTAACACCATTTATAATTTTGCAGGATAAAAAAAACTCTGGTGGGATATTCTAAATGTAGATGGAAAAGATGAAACCCATTATACAAAAATAAAGTTTGGACCAACATGGGTTATTCAAAGAAATAAGCAGAGCGAATGGCTAAAAGAATGGTGGAATGACTTTGGAGTCAATAAAACCACCATTGATCCTGCTTATTATGAATCCTAATTCTAGCAATAAAAGGTGGGAGCTTCTGGTTTGGTGTCGTGGCATTGCTACTGCTCGAGACATCTGTGGATGCATTGTAGGCACAGCTTGAGTGCAAATAAGGGCTACTTCAATCACCCTAAGGACTTCATATTTTGAGAAAGTTGATTCTATCTCGGTCCATCAAATCCAGTGGCCTTCCTTGCTCATAGAGATGCCAGGCCTGCAATGCCAATAGGAAGTTAGTAATCGCTGGTGTTAAATTGCAATGATGACATATTTGAAGTTCAGAGTGTACAGACCCATTCAGAAGATAAACCATCTTCTGTGGCAATCTTGTCTCTGTGTTTCTCCTGCCATTCACAAGCTCCAATGCAACTACCCTAAATCTGAACACATCTGCATATTCTGGTGACATATATCCATTTCAAAATAGAAAATATACAGTAGGTCGTATTAGATTACACATTCCAAAGTGATTTTTAGAGAGCTATTTGCTCGTCACATAGAAATTACATGACACACTGTAGTTTTGTTTTCTTGGAAAATATTTTTGATTCAAGGTAGGAAAAATTATGGTCTGTTGTATTATTTTAATGAGTTTAAGTCCATGTAATTTTAAACCAATGCAAAAGATACAAAATAATTTTATGAGAATTAGAAATAATAATTAAATATTTATGTGTTGTTATATTGTTTATAAAAATATTAATTATGGTGATAGACATGTTTATTTTAGAATAGGTTTTTTAGGATTTTAATTTAATTGTTAATAAATATTAGATGGATGGTAGAGATTTAATTTATGTTGGAATATTTATAAATCAAGGGTTTATATTTATCTCCAAGTTATGTTTTTTAATTAAAAAATTAAAAAACATTAAAAAATTAAAAAAAAGATCATACCAACATATGTCATAATGGTATGTATTATTGATAAATCATAGTATTAGTTCATGGTATTGTAATAAAAACTATTTACCAGTATAGTCAATCTTAAGTACGAATCTTACATAACTTTTATTTTTTTTGGTAAGTTAGGCTATTTTATTAATTCGTAAACAAAGAAGTTACATATGCTACAGGCTGGGTTGGCAAGCTGCGCTTAGCCAATCTTAGCCTTAGTTACATGATTTTGAGGTTGCCTCAGAGGAGGAAACCAACCCGAACAAAACTTAAAACAGAAAATTACATTATGCGCAGTAGCGCTGGTGTATCTAAGTAGCATGAAATATGCGGTAGAAAAAAAACACTGGTGGAAAGCTTGACAAAAAACATGGAAGGGCTGTGCAACTATGCATGCCTCACTTTTCTTCTTCATGATCACTATTGGGGAGCTCCTCCTCAATGGGGCAAGAAAGTGCTTGCGCAGCGGCTTCCTTCGAATCAACCACTATATTCTGGGATTGCGGGCCAATGCCCAGAGGAGGGGGGAATCTGGATCTACGCCATCTGGGACATGTGTCTAGTTGCCATCAGTTTTGCAGTACTGGGGGTGCGACTGGGGAGGGATGGTGGACTTATGTTGGTCGCGCCTTCGTCTCTGCGTAGCCTTCCTACGGGTTGCTTCATCTTGCTCGAGATTGGGGCTATGTCTCACAAAAGTGCCGGAGGAGGAGCCTTCCATCGACTCTGGTCGATTGTCCTCGCCACGGTGATAGCGGCCAAGGAGAGCCCCTCTTTGTCCTCTTCAGATTGTTCTCTGGAAAAGTCTTGGGGCCATTGCGTGAAGAGGCAGGGGAGATATGTTCAGGGAGGGATACGCAGAAGGGAAAGCAGCGTTAGGGTGTAGGGGGTTAGAGTAGCAGCAGGGGAGGCTACGTAGGTAGGGATGCGAAAGCCCAGAATGGACTGTGCAACGTAATGTTGAGAACAGGGCTTCACAGCCTGCTGAAGTTAGGGAGATGCCAGAGCCAAGGTAAAGTGGCGAAAGGCAGAGGTAAAATACTGTGGCTTGGAAGGGGTTGAGAGCTCATCTTTTTAAATGGGCTAGGATGTGTGCGAGGAGGATAGCAATGAGTAGGCCTCGCACGTAGCTGTGTGCCATAATCGATCACCTGAGAAGGCTCGAGGGAAGGGGGATGGCTACAATACGGGTTAATCAAGGTGATAATTTATGGTGATAGATGCGAAGGGATGCCCTAGGCAAGGTGACACAGTTCCCACCGTCTCGTCATCATTCCTAATTCTGTGAGTCTCGTGTGAAGGGCTAACGGTTTGAGGATTTGCGGCATGTGAGGCTCTGCGTAGAAGATCTCCATCCTTCGGGGTGTGTGATATGTGATTGTCAAGCATGTTAGTTCTGTCACCTGCATCCGGGGGAATCTTACATATCTTACATGATTAGAGAGAGATCATATTTCTTCAAGTGCAAACTTCTTTTAGAATGCAAAATTTGGAAAAAAATTGCATCTCATGATAAATCCTAATGAATGTGTAGTGGTTCTCTATCTCTCTCTATATATATACAATGTGTATTTTTTCATTGCTTAAATTGTATTTTTGAATGCTATATAGAGTACATTGGACACATTAAAATGATTTTTTTGTTATTATTATTTTAAGTATAAGTATTAATGGAGTTTATTGATAATTCACATTGATTTCTTTTTTAATTATTAATGAATTACACATATCCCTCTTATTATTCTTATGTGGAAGTGCTTGATATTTTTTTATTTTATCTTTAACTTTCAATTACCTTTTTCCTTTTGGACATTGAAGATTTTATTATATACATCATTAAAATGTTTTCTTTTAATATTTTTTCTTCAATATATAGATGTATATGAAATTGATATAGATTCTTAAATAGTTTACTTAAATATTGTGTTGAAATATTTTTGAAAAGTTTAAGATTTAAACATCTTACATATTTTTTTTACTTTTTACCTCAATTTAAAGTTATATGAAATTATATTATCTCATATGGAAAACTTACTAAACATACATAGCATAATTTTTCCTTATTTTAAAGTTGATATGAAATTATATTATCTCATATGGACAACTTACTAAACACACATACATACTTATTTTTTTGTTTTTTACTATACCCAACGTTGTTTTTCTATCTAGAAAATGTTTTATTTTTATTTTGAAAGGGACAAATTTCAACTTCGTTGAGTAAGAATTATAGATAGCCTCATACTGGGTTGTAGAATGGGTTATAGAAAAGAGTATTTTGAATTGTTTAGGAATTCAATTGGGTAATCGTCCCCTGTGCACATGCTTTAGTGTGTAATTTCATGGATGTTTTCATTTTTTAATTTAAAAAGAATTAAAAATATTTATCAAAATTAATTTTATAAAAATCAATCACATATGAACACTATTTCTTAAAATAAATTAATATTTTTTCCTAAGGAAAAATCATAATTTTCATTATATAAAATATTGAAAATTACATGTTGTAGATGCTGCAAAAGGAGCATATGTCAAAACTGGTGGCAATGCCACATACTGTGTAAAGTCAATAAAGTGATTATTTCATGACTATAACTGATATGATGTAACATAATAAATATAAATACATAGGATTGCAAATTGTTAACAAAATGAAAAAAATGACAAAATATGGAGATCCATCTATGAACTGTGAATAATCAGGTGGTTGCTGCCCCTTGTGCATGATGATCTATGGAAGGCCTGTGGAAATACTGATAGAATTCATGACCAGGCTGCTCCTGAATCATCCAATAACCAATAGGTTGTTGTGCTGCCTCCTTGGAAAGGTTATCGGAAAGTTGGTTCGACGGCATGATATATAGTCAATTTGTGCTTTTAAAGAAATAATTTCATCTAGAAAATTCCTGAGTGCGTGCACGTGGCATTTAGATTGATGATTGAACCAGTTAATGACGAGTTTAGAATCGCCAAAGATATGAATTTGTCGACATCCTTTCTCAATGGCAAAGATAAGAAGATGTCTAAGGCTGTTATGTTATGAAAAGTTGTTTGTTTCTCTCCCTAAGCCTATCCTCAAATTATAATAATGATCGTCACTAAGATATAAAATTGCTCCACCACCACAACCTACTTGCTATGTCGATCCATCGAATTAAGCCCAGGGAAAATTTTTGTTGTTGGTTTCAACAACTATTTCCTATGTTGTTGTCTAGTATCTTCATTCAGAATCATACTATACAAAGCAGTAATGTGAGAAGAGATTCCAGTTGGGGGTCTTTGCTTGGAAGATGAGCTTTTTCCTACCTATCTAGATGCTCCAACAAACCAACAAGGGTAGGTTACGAAGTTTTTTATGGTGGGCCTGATTCCACGAGGATTCCCAAGCTCTTTGAAAAGTGTCTCCCATCCACCTGATGTTGATAGCCAGCGATTGATATAAATGATTCCAAATTTCAGCTAATGTTGGGCATTGTAGAAATAAATGATTAATAGATTCTTCATTGTTCTTGCATAATACGCACCTGAAGGGTCCCTAAAAGTAGAGACATTGAAGGTTCTCTCCCGTGGGGGATTCGTTGTGTAATAAACACCACAAAAATAGATTAGCTTTTGGTGGGCCTTTTTAATTTCCACAACGGACGCCACCACGAGGCAGAGTTAGGAGGCTCATTATCAATATAATTGGATATCCCTCTTTTGGAGTATATTTTCCATGCTGAGAAAAAGCCCAAACTAATTCATCTTCCCTTTCGTGAATCCTTATATAAGCCTCCAATAGTGCATTAATATATTTTTTCCAGTCTTGATGCCAAATTACAAGGATCCTAAGATTCATTGCAGATTTCCATGCTTGTCCAATAATAGAGGAGTTTTCTAGGCCCACGATTTGATCTAGTCTCCGTATACTAGATGCCTCCAGAAATTGTATGAGTTCAAGGGTTAGGATATGAGAATTTCGACTTCCATACCATGCTTCCATTCCAATAAAAACCTTCCCACCCGATCCAAATCTCCAAGCCATCCCAGCTCAAATGAATTCAAAAGAATTCAAAACTGATTGCCAGATCGTTGATATGTTAGATCTGTTCCAACGAGGCATTCTGATACACTCATCAATATGTTGTGGGCTAATGTATATTATGACAACCACCTCTTTCCATAAACTGTTTGAAGGATCTACCAACCCAGTTTTGTTGCAAGTGCTTTAGAAAAACATACAAGGTTCTTCATCCCTAACCACCCCATTTTTTGGGAAGAGGAATGTGATCCCATATTTCCCATGCAAATTTTCTACCTTCCTTATTCCCTCGCCAGAGAAATCGACAACATATATGCTGGATTCTAGATAAAATCCTTTTGGGATCCATGCCAGGGACATCCAATAAACAAGGATTGTCTCCAACTCCGATTTGATTAGAACTAATCGACCTACCCTAGATAACCAACGATGTTACCAGATGTTTACTCTTCATTCAAACTTGGTTACTAACCACATCTAGTCAACAATTTTATGGTTATTGGGTTTGAGTTGAAAACCCAAATATTTGAGACCATCTTTAAAGGCTAGGAGCCTATATGGAAATCTTTGCTTTGCAAAATCTAATTCATACTGAGAAAACCCCATAGTAGACAAAGTGGATTTCTCTTGATTGCTCTCCGTCCCTGTATCCTTACAAAATAACTTAAGAGTGACATTGAAAATGATTGAGTTACTGATGGTCCCATTCAAAAAAATGAGAACATCACCCACAAAAAGTAAGTCAGAGAAAATGATATGATCATTTATTTTAACACATTTAATTCTCCCTCAGATATTTTCTTTAGATATCAATTTTCTCGTGCCTTCCATAACCAATAGGAAAATTAACAGTGACAAAGGGCACCCTTGCCTAAGCCCCCGCTCTGCATGAAAAAAAATTGATGTTGAACCATTGATGAGAATACTATATGAAACACAACACATTATCAATTTAATGAAATCATGAGGGAATCCTAGATGAGTCAATAACTTCCGAATGTATAACAAATTGGTCCTGTCATATGCTTTAAATAAACCAATTTTAAAAATCATACCCTTCAGAATCTTAATTTTCATAGAATGTAAACCTTCCTGTGCAATGCTTCTAGCTTCATGGATCTGACGATTATCTAGAAAATCAAATTTCTCCTAAGATATATGTTTTGATAAAATAGGCTTGATGTGATTTGCAATGATCTTCAAAATAATCTTATAAATGCAGTTACAAAGATAAATAGGCCTAAAGTCATTAAAGGAGACGTGCTTATCTGATTTGGGAATTAAGGTAATTAATGTAGCGTTGAAAGCATCATACATTCTTCCATTCACTCGACAATCTTCTATGACCCTGAGAATATCTTGACCAATCAAATCAAAGAAGGCTAAATAAAACTCCACAGGCCATCCATCCAGGACTGGACCCTTATTGTTTTTAAACCATTTAAGCATTCCCTCTAGTTCCCCCAGGGTCACCGACTTATTCAGATCTTTAGTTGCATCCTCATATACAAATCGGGGAAAAAGACTAGGAACTTTTATAATTTCTTCCAGAGAAGTCTCCTAGGGTGATTTAAACAAATGCCCAAAATGGTTAATACCCAGGTTTGCTAGCCTGTTTAAGGATTATACTAATGAGCCCTCCTCGTCCTCCAAATACCATATAGTATTTATGGCCTTCCAACTTTTTGCATATTGTTGAAAGAAAATTGTACTCTTGACACCAACATGTAACCAAATGGTTCTACTTTTAAGCCTCCATGTTTCTTCCCTTCCTTTTAATATCATGAGTCTCTATGTTTCAAGTTGAACAACATGGGATTTTACTTCAACATAAGCAAACCCACCTCAATATGGCTCTCTTAACCTCGCTAATTCTGCTTCGATGTTCCTGAGAAATTATTCATACTTCTTTCTCTTTAATTTTTCCCATTGCATCGCCCTTTTCTTTAGTCGCAGAAGATTCCCCGCAAAGAATTTAACCACTGAATGAACTTCAATCAATGATCTCTCCTACCATGTATCTTTAACAATAAGATGGTAGTCTTCATCCCTTAACCATTTCAAATTAAATTTGAAGGAAGCCCTAGGTTTTGGAGATCTACCTGTAATTTCTAAATAGATAGGAGAATGATATGATATTCCTCCCCTGCCAACCCATTGCCAGATGCATTCAAATGTGTCCATCAAAGGTTCCTTGATGAGGAATCGATCAAGTCACCTAGCTACCATGGCTTCCCCAATTTTTTTGTTCCTATAGGTCGGCTGAAGTCGAGCCACGGGAATGTCAATCATATTATTTCTCTCCAACAACTGTTCAAAAAAATCCAAGAGGGAGTCTACTTGAGCATGATTTCCCCATGACTCTGCATGACCCATAGAAAAATTTAAATACCCCCCCAGTATTATTTTTTCCTCCATAAAATAATACCTCATAACTTCCTCCCAGAATTCTGCTCGATTGTGACAGGGACCATATATATTTACAAGTCTGAACTCCATCCCTAATTCTTCAAAAAATACATCTGCCATTAAGACTCCTTCTCTCCCCGATAGATTTATTAGCTTCATCGTTCTATAATCAATGCCTATAGTAATGCCACCAGATCTGCCTCAAACATCTAAGGCATGGAAATTCCATCCAGGTTTGATGGCTTCTAGAAGTGAAATAATATGGGCATTGTCCCCAAGTTTCTCTTGAAGAAAAATCACATCTACCCTCTCTAATTCAAATAGTCTCCTAAGGGCTATTTTTTTGGTAGGGCTAGCCAACCCTCTGCAATTAAAGGATGTCCACTTCATCAAGAAATCGGTTTCAGATTACCTCTTGCTCTAAGAATCCCATCTAGTGATAATTGTCTTCCTTCCGCAATAAATTGATATTATTTAAATTAAAAAATGATTTATTATATTATTAATAATAAATAATAATTATAATTAATTATAATAAAATTTGGGTCACACATCATACTTTCTAATATAATGTAAATATAATTTGTAAAACAAAATAAGTTTAAAATATCTTATTTTTAAATATACACACTAGCATAATCATATTTAAATTTTGATTAATAAATATGATTAAATTCAAATTTATAATTATATTATATGATATGTATATAATATCATATTTGACATAATGGACGACTAAATATAATATAATATAATATATAACATATTATGTGATATATCACATACTATATAATATAAACATATTATTTCATATGTGAAATAAGATAATATAAACTTTGTGTATTTTTTTTTAGTTTTTATTTATTCTAATAATTATAAAATTAATATATAATATAACATATTATATATTATTATGTTATAGAATATTATTTAATATATTTGTTAGTTAAGGTTTTTATTGTTTCAAAGTATTTTTTATACAAAATTAGAGTTTGTTGTTAGATATGAACATTGTCATGGTTCGCAACAAGGGAAACTATATTTGTGAAGATTGAGATTTATTTTTCATCATCCAAAACCATTCATTTTTTATTTATTTTTAACTTGCATCTAAGTTTCTATTATGCACTAGGATCAAGATACAAAATATCTATTTCTAGTTTTTGTTGGCTATACATCTACTAAAAGAAATTGATTTACTAAAAGTAAAAAATATAAGTCAAAAGGTTGGGATAACATCAATTATCAAAGGATGTTACTAGGGCTAGATCTTGGGTGCTTGTGTCTGTTATATCTAGAGGCTTGATTCCACATTGTAGATTCCCTTCTATGTGAGTTGGGTGAGCATCAAGACTAACCAAGCAATAGTGCTGGGGGCATTGGACTCACTATATTTCATTAAGGCATGCTATAATTTTATTGCTTTCCTCGCACTTTTATTTGAGAACCGTTCCTAGGAGCATCTTCATTTGTTCATGGAGGGTGATGGAATTGAGATATTGGTTTTATCTTCCCTCAATATTTCTAATGTCTGGAACCCAATTAGCTACTTTAGTTTGGATTTCATAGTCAAAGTAGCCTTGGTGATAATTAGTGGTTAAGGCTTTTAACTAATTGATTCCTCTTAGATTTCTAGAATGGTGGAGGAATGGAAAACACTTGTCTGAGCTTGTGTCTAAGGTCGAGGTTTTCCCTGAACACCTTGACCTCCAGACCCCCAGTGAGAACACATATGTTGATGGGGAATATCAATCAAAGGAAAGATAGGCACAGTGAAAGTAAACCCCCAGTAGAAGGGCAAACCAGCGAGAGAAAATGAAATAAACCAGGACAGAGTCAGAAAAAACTTAACAGTTGGCTTCCAGGTTGGTCTAAGGATATTATTAGTTGTAAAAATGGTAGAGGAATGAAATAAATGGAGTATATCAAAGTAGGTATACTAACCATAGAACCTAGGGAATTCCAATTAATTTCCATACAACTCAGACACCCTACAAACCATAAACCAAATTCCACCATGCAAATACAAACTAATTGAAATTCCTCGAAGATTGGACATAAAAATATTTACCCCACGATTGTAGACCTACTGAGCACTAAAGTGTTGTAGGAAAATGTGTTTCTTCTCCATATGCCACTCATTCTAGCTTTGACCCCTATTGCGACCACTAACAAAGCTCAAAGGCTCGCTACCACAGCAAATGCCTCCCAACTCCAAGCTTGAATTATTGACACAAGGGGTGTATAATGAAGGCTAGCCTCCACAAGAGCAAGACCTCCATGTGCCATAACTTCCACAAAGCTAGTGTAGTGGTGGAAATATCCCACTTACATCTGGGCAAACACCATTGAAATTATAGAATAAAACAAAGCGGCGACAAAAGGGCCAAAAACTCATGACGAGAATGAGATATGTCATCTTAATGAAAAGGAATGTAAATGTTTACATGTGTGAGTGCATGGGGTGGGATATCCACACCATCCACTCTCTTAAATGCAATGGGAGGTAACGGGGTGGTAGGCTTCCCGTCTATCCCTAAGCATTATTTCCAACACCTTGTTTGGGGAATTTTTATATAATATTTTAATTATTTAAGGTATTAAGTAATTTAAATTTTAATTAATAATATGTCATATAATTAAAAAGTAACGAATTTACAATTATTTTTTATTTTAACATCTCAATTTTTTAATTACAGAAATCAAAGGCATTATTTGTTTAAAAATAACCTTTTGTGAAAAGCTCATTTTTTTATTAATAGTGGAATATTTTTCCTTTTGCTTACATTAATATTATTTTTTTATTAATTTTATTTTCAACAACTTTTCAATTTAAGTTTTTTGGAAACCAAGACAATACTTAGAGGGGTGTGAATCGGTATTGTAACAATTTTACCAATTTAAAAATGTATTTTACTTAGTACACATCATTGAATGCTTCAACAATAACTTAAATAACTATAACATAGATTAATACCAACAATCACAATAGAGCACACAAGAAAAAGTGACATTCAGAACTATTCTTCAATTTATTCATAGGGAGAGCTACAACTTGCAATTATAAAGTTATGGCTTCAGCCAGTAGGAAGCTACAACTTCCTAGTTTATCAATGACAACTAAATGGAGCTGCAACCCCACCTATTCTCCAACACCCACTAGAAGGAGCACCAACTCCTAATCAACAAGCTACAAATTTCTATGACGCTCATTGTTCCATTTTTCATCCATTTTCATTTTGTTTCCCAAGGAAAATTCATAATTTTCATTATAGTTGAAAATTACATGCTGTATATGCATATGAATATTCTGTCTTTGTGACCTTGGTCACTCCAAAAATATAGTTCATCAAAATGCAGCCCATGGGTGTACAGTTTTAGTAGTCAAAATATATACAATAAATACAATAATAAAAATGGTCATGTTGGTCCATATATATGGTAAAAAATTCCATGCTTCCCTCTGTCCATCATTGTAATGGTCCATGAAAGGGTGGTGATAGTAGCTGTAATGTTGCAGGCCATGTTGTTCTTCTATATACCATATCCCCCGATGTTGGACTGCTGCCTCCTTGGATAGACCGTCGGAAATGTTGTTGCGCTCCCTGTATATATATGTTGACAAGAAATGAATGTAAATTGTGATTTAAGAAGCCAAATATCCTCCAAAACGCTCCGCAGTGTGTGCACGTGACATATGGAAGACTAATTAAACCAATTTATGATGATTTTTGAATATCCAAAGATTTGAAGGTGATGACAATCATGCTCTAATGCAAACTGTAGAAGGTGGCAGAGAGTGGAGAGTTTAGCATAATTGTTAGTCCTAGGGCCCAATCCCATCTTTATTTTGAAGAAGTGGTGTTGGTTGAGGTGAAGGACAACACCGCCCCCACATCCCTGAGGTTGAGTTGATCCATCGAAATATTCCCATGGATTATTGTAATCAATTACTTCAAGAATGATGGTGCAAGGAGGGCGCTGGGGGTCATCATCATGTATGTTGTTGTAGTTGGATATGATACAAGAAGTAGTGGATTGCCAATGGGGGGGTCTGTCCTGAAATATAGAGCAGTTCCTGTTTAGCCAGATCCCCATATGATGAGAAGTGGCAAATTTCGCGCTTTTTGTGGTGTGGTAGAGTGCCACCAGCTCTGCCATGCAGTCGAGAGTCTCAGACCAGTCCACTGTGCATTGATATGCAGCATATATAGGATCATTTTCCACAATGCCATGGATGAGCTACAATGGAGAAACAAATGTTCACAAGATTCTTAGTCCGAGTGGCATAGAGTGCACCATGATGGGCCCTGAATGGTTTGCTTGTGCAGATTTTCCATAGTTGGCACAATGTTATTAAGGATATACCACATGAATAATCTTGAACGTGGCAGGGATTTTAGTTTCCCTAAGATTTTCCACCACTAGATAATCTGCTGAGGATAGTGATCCGAGAAGATGAAAGTATATCCTTCTTTGGGTGAGTATTGCCCATGTTTTTCATATGACCAGATCAATTCATCGTCGTCGGGGACAATGCAAATGTGCGATTCAGCTAGTGCAACGGTGTAAGTATGCCATGATTGATGCATAGGAGCACGTATACCAAGTAGATATGCTCATTTCCACCCCTGCAGGTAAAGTGTAGAGGACTGATGATCCGCAATTTTTGATATGAAGTGGATGCCTGCATACATTAGATGGTCAATGATCTCCTGTGGGAGTAGATATGCATTCCCACTCCCTGACCATGGGTAAATTCCTATCCTGGCTTGATTCCTCGATATGATGCGCCATGTGAGTCCATTCCGTATGTGTGGCAAGGAGGATAGAACTAACTTCCATATATTGGATATGTTCCAGTGGTTCCAAGTAGGTAATATGATCCAATCAATGAGGTTCATGGGTCGAATGTATTTATGATATACCACCTGAGTCTATATATTCCTAGATGTCACAATCTACCATCCCAACTTTGCCGCAAGTGCCTTGGAAAAAATGTCCAAGTTCTTTATACCCCATCCACCCCATTTTTTTGGTAATGCGATTCTATCCCACCTTATCCAAGCAAAGGTATGGTCGTCCTTGTTCCCTTTCCAAATAAATCTACTGCATAATTGTTGAATTCTTGTAATGATTGCTCGACCGATCCATGCCAATGACATCCAGTATACAGGGGTGGATTCCAATACGGATTTGATTAGGGTGAGTCTCCCAGCTATGGATAACCATCTGTGGTGCCAAATGAAAATGTGCTTCTCCAATTTGGCAATGAGCCATGACCAATCAACAATTAGTCAAAGGGTTTTAACCGAAAGCCTAGGTACTTTAAACCATCCTAAGGGTGAAGTATTGTAAATGGGTATCTGTTCATAGCCAAGGCCCTCTCTTGCTGTGAGCAACCGAAAGATGATATGGTCAATTTGTGTGCGTTTCACACCATTCCAATGGCAACACTGAAGGATTCCAGAGATGTAGAGAAAGATAAGGAGTCGCCGATGGATCCATTAAGGAGGATAAGAACATCATCCACGAAGATAAGATGGGTGAGAATGCAGCCCTCTACAATCTTGATGCCCTGGAGTCGTCCTTGAATATTTTCCTCTGTTATTAAATGGCTTAGAGCCTCCATAATGAGTAGGAGAAGGAGATGAGATAAGGGGAAACCCTGGTGAAGCTCTCTCTCTTAATGAAAAAATGGAGAGGCAGATCCATTGATGAGGACACTAAAGGATACATTAGTGATACACCACATGATCCAGTTGATGAAACTGATGGGGAAACCCGGGTGAGTGAGGATCATTCAGATGTAGAGCTAATTGGAGTGATCAAAATATTTTTCGAGGTCCAGCTTGAGGATGATGCTCTTGAGTTTTTTTATTTTTATAGAGTGGAGGGCCTCCTGAGCAGTGCCAATTGCCTTGTGGATTTGATGATGGTGGACAAAAGAAAATTGTTCTAGTGAGATGTGTTCTGAGAGAATGGGCTTGATGCGATTGGATATGATTTTGGCGATGACCTTGTAAATGGAATTGTAGAGAGAGATAGGTATGTAATCAGAGAATAGTCGAGGAGTTTCAGATTTGGGAATTAGGGAAATGAAAGTGGCGTTGATGGCATCATATAATTTTCCCATCGTACGACATTCTTCGACTACATTGAGGATGTCTTGGCCAAGAATCTCAAAAAATGCTAGGTAAAATTCAATTGGCCAACCATCTGGTCCAGGGCTTTTGTATTTCTGAAACCATTTTAAAGTGTCCCGGAGTTCTTCCATGGAGACAAGGCCAGTCAGTTTTTCCTCATCATTATGATCAACGAACCTTAGAAATAATCCTGTAACTTTTATAATTTCTGCCAAAATTGCATTGAGTGGGGCCTTGTAGAGGTTGCGGAAATAATCGACCCCCATGTTAGCCAGTTGATGAAAAGTATAAGCCTCGTTCCCCTGTTCATCCTCCAAGGTCCACAAAGTGTTGATGGGTTTCTGCTCTTTAGAAAATTGGTGAAAACATTTTGTGTTCTCATCACCTGCCCTCAACGAAGTGGCTCTGCTTCTAAGGCACCAAGTTTCCTCACGATCTTTGAGAATATGAGCCCTGTCAGCTTATAGGTGAATGAGATGAGATCTGGTGGCATCAGAGACAGTGCCCTCAACCAAGGCTGTTCCAAATGATGCAATCTCTGATTCGACCTTTCTAAGGGTATCATCATCTTTAGATTTTTTTTCCTTTACCCAGGTCTTAGTCAATTTCTTGATTTCATTCATCCTGTCCAAGAAGGATGCAGAGGGGGATGATCCGAGAACCGGGGGGTGGGAGCACCAATAGTTTGTGAGCAGGTTGATGTATTATGGATGAGATAACCAGGTAGAATTAAATTTGAAAGGAATATAGGGTTTGTGATGATAAAGGGACAATTCTAGGTAAATGGGGGAATGGTCCGATAATCCCCCTGATCCCACCCATTGACGATATAGTGGGGCATTAATCATCAAAGATTCGTGTAGGAGGAAGCGGTCCAGTCTGACTGCTACAGAGGCCTCTCCTACTCTGCAATTTCTCCAGGTAGGTAGCTTACGCGGCATAGGGATGTCAATAAGGTAATGATCCTCAATGAGGTGTGAAAAATCTTCAGAGAGTGGGTCAGATTGTGGAAGGGGACCCCATGATTCCACGAGGCCCATAGAGAAGTTCAAATCACCTCCGAGGATAAGATTATGAGAAGACATGAATGATCGATTGAGAATGTTTTCCCAAAAATTAAGGTGCGCATTGCAGGGACCATAGATATTCATCAGTCTATATTCCTCATCGAGTTCAGTAGAATATGCATCAGCGCCTAAGAAAACCTCCCCACCCTAGAGATTGATCAACTTGATGGTATGGGGGTTGATACCAAGAGAAATGCCACCAGATCGACCCCGAGCATCCATGGCATGGAAGGCCCAGCCTGAGCAGATGGCAGATAGTGAAATGGTTACATGTTCAAAATTGTCAAGGGTTTCTTGAATAAATATGATGTCAACCGGGGTGCAGTCTAGTACCCTCCTGAGGGCCAGCTTTTTAGTAGTGCTGGCCAGTCTGCGACAGTTGAATGCAATAATCTTCATTAGGTAACGAGGGGATGGGACGTACGTGCTCTAAGGACCCAATCAAGGATGGTTTTTTTACCATTAGCTACCTCCTGGGAAGCCTGTATAATGGCCTTGGATATGAATGAGTGATTACCCAGACCCAGTTTTGGTCGTAGAGTGGGCAGAATTCCTAGATCACCAGATGCTCCGGTTGATAGGTGGGAGAGGGAACGAAGAAGGTAGGAATGGATGCCCTGAGACTCAGATGATGACTCAGGAGAGGGATTAGTGGAGGGATGGTCAAGGATGGTGGGGGGCAGGTCATATATAGTGGGTTTTGATAGGGATTCCAGGCAGGATATATGCAGAGGGGAGTAGTGAGGCATATATGCAGGAGATGAGTGCAGTGCAATAGAAGATGTAACAGATGATAGAAAATGTAAATCAAGGGAGGCAAATAGAGATGTACCTGAATATAGCTTAGCAGTCGGAGCCCATGCACGAGCTATCCAAGGAGATGGTGGTCAAGGTGGAGTGGGTGTGGTCTTGGTCCTTGAGGCAGATTGCTTCCCCTTGCACCGATCAACTGATTTATCTGGTGGAGGAGGATTAATCGGGGCGTCATCTGCCTGGTAGTTGTCAGGTGCAAAAGTCTCTTTTGGCCGAGGGAGGAGGGGGAATTCCTTATAGAGGTGTCTAACCACATGGCATCATCGACAACAAAATGGCACACCTTCATAATCTAGGGTCTATACTCAAACGAATTGCCTTCGTCGCGGAGTAATGGCTTCCTACAAGCCCTCTAGAGTGTCTAGATGTACCAGAATCTGAGCCATGGTCATGTTGCCAGAAGACAAAAAGGCTTTTTCATAGTCTAGGAAAGTGCCCAGCGAGTTGCCAATATACTTCAATATGTCCTCCAACTAGAAATGAAGAGGTAGGCCAGGGATTCGTATCCAGATCAGCCCAGCACCGAGTTGTTTGCGCTCTAGGTCGAAAAGAGGGCTCCATCTCTTAAATATAACTGGGGCTTGTTCAAAGTGCCAAAGTTTTGATAATACCCTGGATACCTGCTCTGCACGTTGAGATTGAAGGGAAAACCATCCCCCGGTGAGGGTAATAACCATCAGAAGATCTTCCATGATCGGTCCCCATATCTCATTGAGCCATAGACAAAGGCGACCCAGATTATGTTTTCAGCCGCGGACATGGCGGACCAAAACCCTATCTGTCGTGTCCATAACTTCCCCCAGATGAAGTCTGTCCCCGAGAATGAGGTCCAAGTTCTTGGCGCCCTGCTTGATGCACTTGGAGCTCTTGACTCCTCTGGGTGCTGAGTTGGGGCCTGAGGTGCCAGTACCGCTGTCAAGCCCAAGATCCATGACAGCTTGATCATAATCTTCCAAGGGTGGTCCGATGGGTGGTGCAGCGAAGCATCTAGAAGATAGATGTCGAGAGCGCGAGATGGGGATGTCGGGAGGGACTGAGGACGACGGTCCTGCAGATCTAGGAGGGGGAACGTCTTCAAACCCCTACGGAGGTGGTATGGACGAGTCCTGAAGGCAGGTAGATAAGAACTGTAGAGTCACTGGGGAGAAAGGGGCAGAATCCTCTGGCAGAGATGAGTCGAGAAAGATGGGGGGCAGGTCGGCCAGCGAGAAAGGAGGGGATTTAGAAATGAGAGGTAGGTCTAGGGACGAGGGTTCGAAGTAGGGACCATCAGAAGTGGTAGAGGGAATATGGAGTGACAACGAAGCACTAGGTGGCATGGGGTGCGATGGAATTTTCCAGATCGATACCCCATCATAGGGATCTAGGGAATAATATACAAGTTCCTCTTCCATAGTTGGCACCAAGAGAATATGCCAAACTGTTGAAAGCTCCAACTGGTCGGCGACAAACCTGATAGAGACCTCCCCAGACAGTTACAGAGGCGGTAACGAAGTAGTTTCAGGTAGATGCAGACGTCCATATGTTGAATTTATGCGTCAGATGAAACCCTAACCCAAGCTGGGAGGCTTACCCTACTTCAAAGTGGAGGAGGAGGAGCACGCGCAAGTCCATCCATCCTCGGACGCATACCGCATTATTCACTAATATTCATCCATTTTCATACTAGGACCATGAATGCATTCTCTTCTATTCTAACAAACAATTTATCCCTATCAACCCTCAAAAATCAGTTACAACAATCTCTGATTACTATGAAAAACACTGCCTCACCATACCAACACCTCACAACTCCAGAATATCAGTATCAAAATCAATTAGTACATTCTACTTAATCAAGCCTTCTTTTATATATTTTCTTTTGCTATCTTTGGCTTTGAATTTGTGCATGTAGTATTTAGTTTTTCCTTTGTCCTACTTCTTCTATCTTCTGGAATGTGTTTGTTGTTCAGGGCTCCATCTCTAAGTTAAATTGACCTTCTCTACCTTTTCTACCACTTAAACTGAGTTTTTATGCTAATTTTGGTAAGTTACAGTTTTTAGCAGTGTTCCTTCTAATTTTAACTACAGTTCTATTTTGGCTTAATTTCCAAACTAGCTCTTAACTGGAAGTTCCACCTTTTTGTCTTTAAACCCCTTTCCTTTCCTCCATTTACCTGCTTCTCTCCATAGGACCAGTCTCCATGTCCATGAGCTAAGCTATTGGATGCTTATCCCTTTTGAGCCCTACGCGAGCCTTTTTTATTTTTTATTTTGCTAACACCTCCGCATCGTTGGTCATACATGTTACACTAAAATTTGTCACCATGACATTTTAGTACTCCCTTAGAAGTCTACAACATCAAAGTTCCTAAAGTCAAGCCTTGAAATTAATAGAAAAGCTCATAAAAGTCTTTAAAACACTTGTACCACACTTTCTCTTAGTATTGCTTGCGGTGCCACACCTTTTGGCTATAAATCATGAGGAGCCAAACACACTTTTTATTCATTAAGGGTGTGGACCCTCGTAAAATGTAAAATGAAGGCGGAAAGTAACATTTAGAAGCCCAGCAGTCAAATATGGAAACTTCTAGAAGCAGTTATTCAGTTAAAGGTTCGCTCCTATCATGTATGTTCATTCCTCAATTATGAGAGCCTACCCCTTGATTTATGGAGCCCAATCCCTTCAAAAGAGCATTCTATCCCTTCTTAAGGGGAACCATAACCTCCTCTCTTTTCCTATAAATTGAAGCCATAATGCAGCTTCAAAGGGAGTTAGACTTGAAGAATTTAGGAGGAGAAATGCTGTTAGAATTCAAACTCTCATAGCTAATTCTTATTTGGGAATGATTACACACCCATGTGCTTTAGCTGAGAGAGTGGTAAGGCTTGTCAGAGTAAAGGAAATGCCTATTACAGACCCCAGGAAGGCCTGTACGACATCAAGGCAGACACGGTTGTAAGGCTCTTCTTATATTTAAGTTAATACAAATGAATATTGTTTTCTCAATGAACTTGTTAAATTAAGTGGCTACTTTATTATGTTTTATCAATGGCTTATTTAATTAACTGTCTCATTTCTTGAATTCCTTGATCATCAAGATAGGTTTATGTTTTATGAATTAATCTATATTATGTAGGTGCTTCTAATTCTTTCGTGTTTGTGATTGCAGGTCCTGAAAGGAGATATATTTGGAGCGACGGGATACTCAGAGCGACAGGAAGGAAGATTAGCACTGGATCACAAGTAGGTTTCCAAAATCTGTTATAGATAATTCTAAAACTAAATTTAGAGAAAGTAGTCTTTATTTTTCCGTTTGTTGCTAGCTGTCTGTAGGACACTTGGGAGGTCTGTCTTATCTGCAAGAACGACTCTTTCATCCAACAAAATGGCGACTTCGTTGGGGATGGGTTTTTGAATTCTGTTTTCTTTTATTTTCGACTGGTGAATTCATTTTTTATGATTTTGACTGGTTTATACTGGCTTGGGTAGTAAACCTGTAGAATCCCTGAGAAAAGTTTTAAGAGTTTTTTATTTTTTCTTTTAGTTTTCAAGTATCCGCATTTTTTGTTTAGAAACAGTGCGGGCACCTCCGCTTTTTTCCTGAGTAAATAGTACTTGAATACACCTGTTTGCACTGAATCCTACGGACCC